>CM065590.1:417567926-417588479 GCA_033119425.1 Bufotes viridis | reverse complement strand
CCTCAGAGACAATAGCTGTTCATGATCCTTCTGGGCTAACGACAGCTTATGCGAGCATTCTATTACCGCTATTTTCGAGAGGATGTTGCTAATGCTGGCTAAACACTGCTTCTTCAAAAAGAGCCCAAAGCTATAAGCTCGCCCTGGATGACAGATTTGTGGGCTTCCCATATAGAAGCAGGGGGCACCTCCGAGAAGGCATTTATCTCAAAATAATCTTCTAGTGTTTTCGATAGGGATGCCAGTTGGGAGGGGGTATTGAGGAGTGTAGGATTTAGCTGCCAACTCCATTCCCTCGAAGTAACCTCCAGGAAGGTCAGAGACATAAATATTGGGGCGTGGTCAGAGACCGTGATATTAGGTATGTCAACCTGTAAGAAAAAGTAGTCCAGCCTTTGGTACAACCTATGCGGGTTAGAGTAAAAAGTGAAATCTTTAGAATCAGCATGCATGGACCTCCAGACATCACTAAGGCAAAGACCCCTCAGACATCCCTGCAACCCCCTAGTGCACCATAAGAAATAGCCGACCTCCCGGAAGAAGCGTCCAGTAGAGGATTGAGTACAAGATTAAAGTCCCCACCTATGAGCAAAGAGCCCAAGGAGATGGCAGATATATCCCTAAGAACTTTCTTCAGCCAAATAACCGTCCTTTTGTTAGGGGCATATAAATTACAAACGGTAACATCCACACCTCCCAATTTACCTGACAGGAACAAATATCTACCCTCAGGGTCAGCGACTACAGAGGAGGCAGAAAAGGGGACATTTTTATGGACCCCGATACTGACCCCTCTGGAGGAGCAATTTTCACCTCCGCCAGGCCTCTGGCTTTACCTAGAATTGCTTCTGTATCACGCTGAGGGAGGTTTTGGGTGCAGGGCCCTATGCACCCTTTCTACAACAATAGATTTGGCTCTTTCCGTGCCCAACGAGTAAGTGAAAAGATCCTGCATAATGGCAAATAAGTTCTCTTTATCTGAGGCTTCAGGGAGGCCCTTTATCCGGATGTTCTTTCTGCGACTCCGGTTCTCCTGATCTTCAATCAATTCAGTCCAGGCTGCTAGCTGTAGAAGCGGCATAGAAATGTAGTGCGTCCTGTGATTGTTCAAGGGCCTAAACCCTGTTGCCAATGTGGCGTATGTGTATTTTAATAGAGGTCAGATCTGCCGCAATCGGGGCCAAAGCCTTGTGCAAGGCTGAATCAAAGTAATCTCTCGACAGGGGGCTGGTGTCACTCACCCCCTGAAGGAGCTGGGAGTCATCATCAGTGCCAAGGAGATAGTCACAGGTAGTGCTTTCCCGCTCGGCGCCATCTTTTCATCGCGTGTGTGCGACTGTGCCACCCGCTCACTGAGGAATTTCTCGTTCTTCCTGACGCCTGTTATTGCCGAGACGACGCTGGCTGCTTCCTCCACCACAATCTTAGGCTGGATCTTGACCATCTCTCAGGGGATAGAGTGCTGTAGGCGCTGAAAGGCAGCTTGGTGGCGGGAGCGCTTCTCTCAAGCAGCCGCCATCTAGCACGGTCAGGCTCCTTTCCCCGGGAGTATTGATTCTTGATCATAATCTTATTCAACTCCCGGTAATTGATGCAAGGTCTGAGGCCTCCATCTTTCTTTTTGATAAAGAAAAATCCCGCCCCATAGGAGATAGAGAAGGCCTAATGTGTCCCTTGCTGAAACTCTCTTGAATATAATCTTCCATGGCCTTGCGTTCAGGTCTGGAAAGATTATAGATCTGTCCCTTGGGATAGCTGACCTCCTTTACCAATTCAGTGGCACAATCATAAGGTCTATGGGGCGGTAGCAACTCGGGGTTCGAGGAGGAGAACGCTTCCATATATTCCTTTAAGAGTGAAGGCAATGTATTGGATTCTGCTAAGACCCGCGGACAAGCACGAGTCACATTCAACCCCCCATCTCACCAATTCCCGCTTGGTCCAGTCAATAATGGGGTTATGTAACCGGAGCCAAGACATTCCCAGTACCACTTCTACTGGCAAGTTTTCTAGAACCAACAGAGAACATATTTCAGCGTGACACACCCCCACAGTCAAGGTTATCTCAGGGGTAGAATACTTCACAGTACCACCCACCAGGGGGGTGGAATCGATAGCCATGATGTGGATGGGAGTGGGTAGTGTCAAAATCGGAATAACCAACTTTAATGCAAATCTCATGTCAATAAAGTTGGCAGCAGAACCTGAGTTAATGAACGCATTACCAGAACATTTGTTAATACTCAAGGAGACAATAATAGGTACTAATAACTTGTTCCTGACCACATTAGGAAATACCTGGTTCTTAAGCACCCCTGTCTTGGTAGATTTACCGGAAGAAGGTTCCTTGGAGCATTGGTTTATCCAATGGTCTGACTCGTCACAATAGAAACAAGCCCCTTGTCGGTGACGCTGATCTCTACGAGTCATCCCAACCTGCATGGGTTCCTTAGAAGAGAAATTGCCTCTGCTCACAGGACAGACCTCTGACTGGAGCACCTCCTGGGAAAAAACAAGCGTTCTTGCCATCTCTCCCCAACACGTCTGTCAAGTCGAACAGCGAGTGTCATAGTCTCCTCTAATGTCTCAGGAAGCTGATAGTTCACTAACAGGTCTTTGAGATTTTCAGACAACCCTGACCTTAACTGGCTTTGTAGGGCTGTTCATTCCAGCCAGAAGGAACACACCATCTCCTGAACTGGATACAGTACTCTTCGGCTGGTTGGTCTCCCTGTACCAAAGCCTTAAGAGTGGTCTCAGCTACCATGGCCCTGTCAGGTTCATCATACAAGGTACCCAGGGCCTGGAAGAACCCCTCAACAGAGCTGAAACAACCAGCATCAGAAGGCAAGAAAAAAGCCCAATCCTGGGGATCTCCCTGGAGTTGGGAGATTACAATGCCCATGCACTGGCTCTCAGAACCGGATGACGAGGAGCGTAGACTGAAATAAAGTTTACAATTCTCTTTGAAAGACAGAAACTTTCTATGGTCACTTGAGAATGGTTCAGGAAGCTTAATCTGAGGCTCCATGTGATTACTAGAAACGTGCGGAGTGAAGGCACTCTGTCCTGACTCATGTAAACTGAGTTTCTCCCCTAATTCCTGAACCATCTGAGTCAGATTAGAAACATGCTCCGTCAATGTAACAAAAGGGTTCATGATAACAGTGGTAATGTTGGCCTGTTATTCTGTCACACACACAGGGAGTAGGGTAGTGACCACTGAACTCCACCCTCACCCCTGTCCCTGCCTACTTGCCTCGCAAGTTCTAGCGACAAGGGACAACTGGTCGACAAACCCTTAGCTAGGATATTGCAGGGAAGACAAACAACACATAAACAGAAAGGTCAAACAAACCACGTCAAAACCAAGAGAGCAAAAGGTACCGGAGGAGCAAGCAGAGAATTGTCAGGAAAAGCCGAAGTTAAACCAGGAGAGCACGCCAAGACCAGAGGATGAGACGGATGGGAAATCGGAAGCCAAGCAGGAACAAACAACCAGGTGAGTATTATGCAGGAAGGACCTCATTAAAAGGCAATCTGTGGCCAGCAGATGCCTGGTTAAATAGTGTACTAGTGGAGTCATGTGATGTGGCCAGCATCACATGACTTGAGTTCTAATGCAGCCCATACAGCTGAGCGCTGAGTGATCAGCTCGGCACTCAGCCCCAGTGTGGTTCGCACAGCAACGAGCGACGCCGGGTGCGCTGATGACGTGAGCGCGCCTCGGCCGTGCCCGCCTCCTGGAACCACGCACAGAGCGCATCGTGACAATGAGGTTCTTAGCGCACAATGTAAAGAAATTGTGCGAGCCCATCTGCCCCGTCACGGGGACCTCAATCAGATGGGTCCCTACCCTAAGACTTTGTTTAACTGGACACCCAGATATACAGCACACATGATGCAATACAATGCAGATTCTTTGGGGTTTGGAGTCAAAAGATGCCCACAGCAGTTCCACAGAACACTTCCTGTTATAAAAGTGTTAGTGTAGGGACCCATCTGAATAAAGATGCCATTAGGTTGGCAGATGGGATCACACAAATTTACTTCATGTGTGATAATAGTTCCAATAGGATAAATCTAATGTCTATGGTGAGATTTTTAATGGTACCTAGATTAAAATAAGAGTTACTGTTACAATCAATCGTCACTTACCTGTGCATCTCTCGTAGGGTACTTTTACACTTGCGGCAGAACGGATCCGGTAGGCTATTCAGCGTGCCGGATCCGTCCTGCGGCAAGTGCCCGTGCACTGCCGTGCTGCCGCTCCGTCCCCATTGACTATAATGGTGCGAGGGGCGGAGCTACGGTGCAGCACTGCAGTGCACGGCCGGAGATCGCCGGACTAAAAGTCCTGCATGTCCGACTTTTCAGTCCGGCGATCTTTGCCGCATTCCCCTGCCTATGTGCCTCTGTGTATGATTCCATTTCCTTACATATCTGGATTTCTAAGGGTCCATTCACACGTCCGTAGTTCTGGGTCCACTCCCTTTCCGTAATTTTGCAGCACGGTTGCGGACCCATTCATTTCAATGGGACCGCAAAAGAAGCGGACAACACACCATGTGCTGTCCGCATCCGTAGTTCCGTTCCGCGGCAGAGAAAGATAGACCACGTCCTATTCTTGTCCGCAAGACTTAGGGGTCATTGTAAAAATGAAGTACAACTTTACATTTTCCAAAGTAGCTGTCCAAAATGAAAGGTGGAATCAATTTTTTTTTTTTTGTGGGTCCCCGGAACAGACTTAGGGTCAATATGACATTATGCTGTCCACATCTTTTGCTGTCCACATCTTTTACTAATGAAGAAACATCAGTGGCTGTCCTAGCTTCCTTCAGCAAGAGCCCACAGCGTAGCACTCGCCGCATGTCACTGGAGAGTGGCATTAGTCGAACATTCCTTCGGCGGATATTAACTACTCACAAATGGCACCCTTACAAACTCCAGCTACTGCAGCATCTCAACGAGGATGACCCAGATCGGCGCACTGAATTTGCAGAATAGGCAAAACAAAAATTGGAACAGGACCCTCAGTTTACGCAGAAGATTTTGTTTAGTGATGAGGCAAACTTTAATGTGAATGGTGAAGTTAACAAACAAAACCACCGCTATTGGTCTGACACTAATCCACATTGGATAGATCCCTCCAAGACTGTTGGAACAAAAAAATTGATGGTATGGTGTGGTATATGGGGTACAAAGATAGTGGGGCCATTCTTCATCAATGGATGAAGAAAAAAAATCTGCACTATATCTGTAGACTAATCTATCAGCATCAGCGCTATATCTGTAACTAATCTATCAGCATCAGCGATATATCTGTACACTAATCTATCAGCATCAGCGCTATATCTGTAGACTAATCTATCAGCATCAGAGCTAAGCTATATCTGTAGACTAATCTATCAGCATCAGCGCTATATCTGTACAGTAATCTATCAGCATCAGTGCTATATCTGTAACTAATTTATCAGCATCAGCGCTATATCTGTACACTAATCTATCAGCATCAGCGCTATATCTGTACACTAATCTATCAGCATCAGCGCTATATCTGTACACTAATCTATCAGCATCAGCGTTATATCTGTACACTAATCTATCAGCATCAGCGCTATATCTGTAACTAATCTATCAGCATCAGCGCTATATCTGTACACTAATCTATCAGCATCAGTGCTATATCTGTAACTAATCTATCAGCATCAGCGCTATATCTGTAACTAATCTATCAGCATCAGCGTTATATCTGTACACTAATCTATCAGCATCAGCGTTATATCTGTACACTAATCTATCAGCATCAGCGCTATATCTGTACACTAATCTATCAGCATCAGTGCTATATCTGCACACTAATCTATCAGCATCACCGCTATATCTGTACACTAATCTATCAGCATCAGCGCTATATCTGCACACTAATCTATCAGCATCAGCGATATATCTGTAACTAATCTATCTGCATCAGTGCTATATAGGTACACAAATCTATCGGCATCAATGCTATATCTGTACACTAATCTATCAGCCTCGGCGCTATATCTGTACACTAATCTATCAGCATCAGCGCTATATCTGTACACTAATCTATCAGCATCAGCGCTATATAGGTAAACTAATCTTTCAGCATCAATGCTATATCTGTACACTAATCTATCAGCCTCGGCGCTATATCTGTACACTAATCTATCAGCATCAGCGCTATATCTGTACACTAATCTATCAGCATCAGCACGTTATCTGTAACCAAATCTATCAGCCTCAGCGCTATATCTGTAACTAATCTATCAGCATCAGCGCTATATAGGTTCACTAATCTATCAGCATCAATGCTATATCTGTACACTAATTTATCAGCATCAGGCCTATATCTCTAACAAATTTATCAGCATCAGCGCTATATCTGTAGACTAATCTATCAGCATCAGCGCTATATCTGTACACTAATCTATCAGTATCAGTGCTATATCTGTAACTAATCTATCAGCATTAGCGCTATATCTATACACTAATCTATCAGCATCAGCGCTATATCTGTACACTAATCTATCAGCATCAGCACGTTATCTGTAACCAAATCTATCCGCATCAGCGCTATATCTGTACACTAATCTATCAGCATTAGCGCTATATCTGTACACTAATCTATCAGCATCAGCGCCATATCTGTACACTAATCTATCAGCATCAGCGCCATATCTGTACACTAATCTATCAGCATTAGCGCTATATCTATACACTATTCTATCAGCATCAGTGCTATATCTGTACACTAATCTATTAGCATCAGCTCGTTATCTGTATACTAATCTATCAGCATCAGCGCTATATCTGTAACTAATCTATCAGCATCAGCGCCATATCTGTACACTAATCTATCAGCCTCAGCGATATATCTCTAACCAATCTATCAGCATCAGCGCTATATCTGTAGACTACTCTATCAGCATCAGCGATATATCTGTACACTAATCAATCAGCATCAGCGCTATATCTGTAACTAATCTATCAGCATCAGCGCTATATCTGTACACTAATCAATCAGCATCAGTGCTATATCTGTAACAAATCTATCAGCATCAGCGCTATATCTGTACACTAATCTATCAGCATCAGTGCTATATCTCTAACTAATCTATCAGCATCAGCGCTATATCTGTACACTAATCTACCAGCCTCGGCGCTATATCTGTACACTAATCTATCAGTATCAGCGCTATATCTGTAACTAATCTATCAGCATCAGCGCTATATCTGTAACTAATCTATCAGCATCAGCGCTATATCTGTAACTAATCTATCAGCATCAGCGTTATAACTGTAACTAATCTATCAGCATCAGCACTATATCTGTACACTAATCTATCACCATCAGCGCTATATCTGTAGACTAATCTATCAGCCTCGGCGCTATATCTGTAGACTAATCTATCAGCCTCGGCGCTATATCTGTACACTAATCTATCAGCATCAGCGCTATATCTGTACACTAATCTATCAGCCTCGGCGCTATATCTGTACACTAATCTATCAGCATCAGCGCTATATCTGTACACTAATCTATCAGCATCAGCGCTATATCTGTACACTAATCTATCAGCATCAGTGCTATATCTGTACACTAATCTATCAGCATCAGCGCTATATCTGTACACTAATCTATCAGCATCAGCGCTATATCTGTACACTAATCTATCAGCATCAGTGCTATATCTGTACAGTAATCTATCAGCATCAGCGCTATATTTGTACACTAATCTATCAGCATCAGTGCTATATCTGTACACTAATCTATCAGCATCAGCGCTATATCTGTACACTAATCTATCAGCATCAGCGCTATATCTGTACAGTAATCTATCAGCATCAGCGCTATATCTGTACAGTAATCTATCAGCATCAGCGCTATATCTGTAACTAATCTATCAGCATCAGCGCTATATCTGTAACTAATCTATCAGTAACAGCGCTATATCTGTACACTAATCTATCAGCATCAGCGCTATATCTGTACAGTATTCTATCAGCATCAGCGATATATCTGTAACTAATCTATCAGCATCAGCGATATATCTGTACACTAATCTATCAGCATCAGCGCTATATCTGTACACTAATCTATCAGCATCAGCGATATATCTGTACACTAATCTATCAGCATCACCGCTATATCTGTACACTAATCTATCAGTATCAGCGCTATATCTGTACACTAATCTATCAGCATCAGCGCTATATCTGTACAGTAATCTATCAGTATCAGCGCTATATCTGTACACTAATCTATCAGCATCAGCGCTATATCTGTACACTAATCTATCAGCATCAGCGCTATATCTGTAACTAATCTATCAGCATCAGTGCTATATCTGTACACTAATCTATCAGCATCAGCGCTATATCTGTAACTAATCTATCAGTATCAGCGCTATATCTATACACTAATCTATCAGCATCAGCGCTATATCTGTACACTAATCTATCAGCATCAGCTCGTTATCTGTACACTAATCTATCAGCATCACCGCTATATCTGTACACTAATCTATCAGCATCACCGCTATATCTGTACACTAATCTATCAGTATCAGCGCTATATCTGTACACTAATCTATCAGCATCAGCGCTATATCTGTACACTAATCTATCAGTATCAGCGCTATATCTGTACACTAATCTATCAGTATCAGCGCTATATCTGTACACTAATCTATCAGCATCACCGCTATATCTGTACACTAATCTATCAGCATCAGCGCTTTATCTGTACACTAATCTATCAGTATCAGCGCTATATCTATACACTAATCTATCAGTATCAGCGCTATATCTGTACACTAATCTATCAGTATCAGCGCTATATCTGTACAGTAATCTATCAGCATCACCGCTATATCTGTACACTAATCTATCAGGATCAGCGCTATATCTGTACACTAATCTATCAGCATCAGCGCTATATCTGTACACTAATCTATCAGTATCAGCGCTATATCTGTAACTAATTTATCAGCATCAGCGCTATATCTGTAACTAATCTATCAGCATCAGTGCTATATCTGTACACTAATCTATCAGCATCAGCGCTATATCTGTAACTAATCTATCAGTATCAGCGCTATATCTATACACTAATCTATCAGCATCAGCGCTATATCTGTACACTAATCTATCAGCATCAGCTCGTTATCTGTACACTAATCTATCAGCATCACCGCTATATCTGTACACTAATCTATCAGTATCAGCGCTATATCTGTACACTAATCTATCAGCATCAGCGCTATATCTGTACACTAATCTATCAGTATCAGCGCTATATCTGTACACTAATCTATCAGCATCAGCGCTATATCTGTACACTAATCTATCAGCATCAGGCCTATATCTGTACACTAATCTATCAGCATCAGCACTATATCTGTAACTAATCTATCAGCATCAGCGCTATATCTGTACACTAATCTATCAGTATCAGCGCTATATCTGTACACTAATCTATCAGCATCACCGCTATATCTGTACACTAATCTATCAGTATCAGCGCTATATCTGTACACTAATCTATCAGTATCAGCGCTATATCTGTACAGTAATCTATCAGCATCACCGCTATATCTGTACACTAATCTATCAGGATCAGCGCTATATCTGTACACTAATCTATCAGCATCAGCGCTATATCTGTACACTAATCTATCAGTATGAGCGCTATATCTGTAACTAATTTATCAGCATCACCGCTATATCTGTAACTAATCTATCAGCATCAGCGCTATATCTGTACACTAATCTATCAGCATCAGCGCTATATCTGTACACTAATCTATCAGCATCAGCGCTATATCTGTACACTAATCTATCAGCATCACCGCTATATCTGTACACTAATCTATCAGCATCAGCGCTATATCTGTTCACTAATCTATCAGCATCAGTGCTATATCTGTACACTAATCTATCAGCATCAGTGCTATATCTGTAGACTAATCTATCAGCATCAGCGCTATATCTGTAATTAATCTATCAGCATCAGCGCTATATCTGTACACTAATCTATCAGCATCAGCGCTATATCTGTACACTAATCTATCAGCATCAGCGCTATATCTGTACACTAATCTATCAGTATCAGCGCTATATCTGTACAGTAATCTATCAGCATCACCGCTATATCTGTACACTAATCTATCAGGATCAGCGCTATATCTGTACACTAATCTATCAGCATCAGCGCTATATCTGTACACTAATCTATCAGTATCAGCGCTATATCTGTAACTAATTTATCAGCATCAGCGCTATATCTGTAACTAATCTATCAGCATCAGTGCTATATCTGTACACTAATCTATCAGCATCAGCGCTATATCTGTAACTAATCTATCAGTATCAGCGCTATATCTATACACTAATCTATCAGCATCAGCACTATATCTGTAACTAATCTATCAGCATCAGTGCTATATCTGTACACTAATCTATCAGTATCAGCGCTATATCTGTACACTAATCTATCAGCATCACCGCTATATCTGTACACTAATCTATCAGTATCAGCGCTATATCTGTACACTAATCTATCAGTATCAGCGCTATATCTGTACAGTAATCTATCAGCATCACCGCTATATCTGTACACTAATCTATCAGTATCAGCGCTATATCTGTAACTAATTTATCAGCATCACCGCTATATCTGTATACTAATCTATCAGCATCAGCGCTATATCTGTACACTAATCTATCAGCATCAGCGCTATATCTGTACACTAATCTATCAGCATCACCGCTATATCTGTACACTAATCTATCAGCATCAGCGCTATATCTGTACACTAATCTATCAGCATCAGTGCTATATCTGTACACTAATCTATCAGCATCAGCGCTATATCTGTACACTAATCTATCAGCATCACCGCTATATCTGTAACTAATCTATCAGCATCAGCGCTATATCTGTACACTAATCTATCAGCATCAGTGCTATATCTGTACACTAATCTATCAGTATCAGCGCTATATCTGTACACTAATCTATCAGCATCAGCGCTATATCTGTACACTAATCTATCAGCATCAGCGCTATATCTGTACACTAATCTATCAGCATCAGCGCTATATCTGTACAGTATTCTATCAGCATCAGCGATATATCTGTACACAAACCGATCAATTCTATTGGTGGATGGCAACAATATTAACGTGGTACAATTGAGAATTTGTAGGAAAATGATGCTTATATTTCTCTATGGCACATTAAATTATACACTGCCTGTCCAAAAAAAAAGTCGCCACCTGGATTGAACAGAGTAAGTAGGTATGAGCCTCCTATTGGATAATTACTGCATGGGCGATTATCTTTCAGCTGGCAACAAGTTATTTAACCCCAACTGGTGCAATGAGTTGCTTCTCATTTCTTAAACAACCATGTCGAAAGACACATCTCGTGGTCGTGGAAAAGATGTTAGTCTGTTTGAGAAGGGTCAAATCATTGGCATGCATCAAACCGAGAAAACATCTAAGGACATTAAAGAAACTACTAAAATTGGGTTAATAACTGTCCAACGCATTATTAAAAACTGGAAGGATAGTGGGGACCCATCGTATTCGAGGAAGAAATGTGGCCAGAAAAAAATCCTGAATGATCGTGATTGGCGATTACTTAAAGGTTTGGTGAAATCAAATAGAAGAAAAACAACAGTAAAACTCAGGGCTATGTTTAATAGTGAAAGTAAGATCATTTCCACAAGCACAATACGAAGGGAACTCAAGGGATTGGGACTGAACAGCTGTGTAGCCGTAAGAAAACCACTAATCAGTGAGGTAAACCAGAAAGAAAGGCTTCAATTTGCTAGGGAGCATAAAGATTGGACTCTGGAGCAATGGGAGAAGGTCATGTGGTCTGATGAGTCCAGATTTACCCTGTTCCAGAGTGATGGGCGCATCAGGGTAAGAAGAGAGGCAGATGAAGTGATGCACCCATCATGCCTAGTGCCTACTGTACAAGCCTGTGGGGGCAGTGCTATGATCTGGGGTTGCTGCAGTTGGACAGGTCTAGGTTCAGCAACATGTGCTCCAAGAATGAGGTCTGCTGACGACCTGAACATACTGAATGAACAGGCTATTCCATCAATGGATTTTTTATTCTCTGATGGCACGGCCATATTCCATAGGATTCATTGGCTCAAATTGTGAAAGAGTGGTTTAGGGAGCATGAGACATCATTTTTACACATGGCTTGGCCACCACAGAGTCCAGACCTTAAAGGATAACTGTCACATATTTTTTTTTCAATATCTTAATAGAGACCATCTTCATGACATTAGTGGCCATCTTAATTTTTTTTTCATTATCCCTGAACCCCTATAAAACTCTAATTTTGCCCCTCTCAGCGCCTATTTTTACCTTAGCCTAAAAACAGGTTGCTATGTGAGGTCCGTCTATCCCCTGGAGGACAGGAGACGCACAGTAACTTCTGCGTGCGCGCTCCCGGAAGTGAGAGCTCTCTAAAATGCCGGTTTCAGGCTGCGATCTCCACTCTGGAGACTGCAGTCTGAAATCGCGTGTGCCCCAGTCTGCTGCCGTGCCCCCAGAGCCTTTTTATAAATAAATGCCCCCACTGCCCCCCACATGCGGCCATCATTGCCCCCATATGCCTCCATATGTCCCCCGCTGCCCCCTCCGTTCCTCCTCCTGGTTGTGCCCTCCTTCTGCTTCGCTCCTCCTGCTGCCGGGTGTATTCAGCAGTGAGTGTTAGCGGTGACTTACAGCTAACACTCTGCTGCTACACCCCAGATCGGTGCTGACACCGATCTGGGGCGTTTAACCCCATAGATGCCACGGTCAGCAGCCGCCCGCGGCATCCATGGGGTTAAGAGGGATGGAGCTCCCTCTCTCTTCTATCGCGCTGCTGCTGCTGAGATCGCAGCGGCGCGATGGTTGCCATGGCAACCGGACGCCTTACAAAGGCGTCCTGGTTTCCAAGTTATCTAAGGCTGATGAGACTCTGAGGGTCTGATCAGCCTTAGTGTAAATGTAGCACTGACTATACAGTGCATTGCAATAGATGACTTTTGCAATGCACTGTACAGTGATCAGGCCCACTGGATCTTCAGGATCCAGATGGGTCTTGATAAGTAAAAAAAAAAAAAAAAAAAGTTAAAAAATAAATAAATAAAAATTTAAATGAGAATAAAATAAAAATGGTCTTTTTTCAAATCTGTTTGTCATAAAAAAAAAAAAATATATACATAATTAGTATCGCCACGTCCGTAAAAAACAGCTCTATAAAAATATCACATGACCTAACCCCTTAGGTGAACACCGTAAAAAATAAAAAATAAAAACCATGTAAAAAAAAGCTATTTTTTGTCACCTTATGACAAAAATTCTAACACAAAGCGATCAAAAAGGCGTACGCCGCCCAAAATAGTACCAATAAAACCGTCACCTCATCCTGCAAAAAATGAGCCCCTACCAAACACAATCACCCTAAAAATTAAAAAAACTATGGCTCTGAGACTAAAACATGATTTCTTTTGTTTCAAAAATGCTTTTTCGTGTTAAATGTAAACATTTTTTTAAAAAGTAGACATATTATGTATCGCCACGTCCGTAAGGACCTGCTTTATAAAAATACCACATGACCTAGGCCCTCAAGTGAACACTGTAAAAATAAAATAATAAAAACTTTGTCAAAAATCAATTTTTTTGTCACCTTACATCACAAAAAGTGTAATAGCAAGCGATCAAAAAGTCATATGACCTCAAAAATAGTACCAATCTAACCGTCACCTCATCCCGCAAAAATGATACCCAACCTAAGACAATTGCTTAAAAACTGAAAAAACTATGGCTCTCAGACTATGGAGACATTAAAACATGATTTTTTTTGTTTAAAAAATGATTGTGTAAAACCTAAATAAATAAAAAAAGTATACATATTGGGTATCGCCGCGTCCGTAAGGACCTGCTCTAAAAAAATATCACATCATCTAACCCCTCAGCTGAACACCGTAAAAAAATAAAAATAGTGCCAAAAAAAGCCATTTTTGTCAACTTACATCACAAAAATTGCAACACCAAGCGATCAAAAAGGCGTATGCCCCCCCAACATAGTACCAATCAAACCGACACCTCATCCCGCACAAAACGAGACCATAGCTAAAACAATCAGTCAAAAAATAAAAAAGCTATAGCTCTCAGAATATGGAGACACTAAAACATAATTTTTTTGTTTAAAAAATGCTATTATTGTGTAAAACTTAAATAAATAAGAAAAAGTATACATATTGGATATTGCCACGTCCGTAACGATCTGTTCTATAAAAATAACACATGATCTACCCTGTCAGATGAATCTTGTAAAAAATAAAAAATAAAAACAGTGCCAAAACAGCCCTTTTTTGGTTACCTTGCCTCACAAAAAATGTAATATAGAGCAATTAAAAATCATATTTACCCCAAAATAGTACCAATAAAACTGGCAC
Organism: Bufotes viridis; assembly: GCA_033119425.1. Classification (NCBI taxonomy): domain Eukaryota; kingdom Metazoa; phylum Chordata; class Amphibia; order Anura; family Bufonidae; genus Bufotes; species Bufotes viridis. The sequence continues at coordinate 417,573,978 of CM065590.1, read as the reverse complement.
CTTATCCCCTAGTTTCCAAAATGGGGTAAATTTTTGTGAGTTTCTACTGTAAAGGTGCATCAGGGGGGCTTCAAATGGGACACGGCATCTAAAAATCAAGCAAAATCTGCCTTCCAAAAACCATATGGCGCTCCTTTCCTTCTGTGCCTTGCCGCCTGTCCTTACATCAGTTTACGACCACATGTGGGGTGTTCCTGTAAACCGTAGAATCAGGGCAATAAATATAGAGTTTTGTTTGGCTGTTAACCCTCAATGTGTCCCCATGACACTAATTCTGCCGCCTATGTATGTCCCCCTATCACAGTAGTGATACAGCACAGATGTGTCCCCATGACAGTAATTCTGCCGCCCATGTATGTCCCCCTATCACAGCAGTGATACAGCACAGATGTGTCCCCATGACACTAATTCTGCCGCCCATGTATGTCTCCCTATCACAGCAGTGATACAGCACAGATGTGTCCCCATGACACTAATTCTGCCGCCCGTGTATGTCTCCCTATCACAGCAGTGATACAGCACAGATGTGGCCCCATGACAGTAATTCTGCCGCCCATGTATGTCTCCCTATCACAGCAGTGATACAGCACAGATGTGTCCCCATGACACTAATTCTGCCGCCCATGTATGTCCCCCTATCACAGCAGTGATACAGCACAGATGTGTCCCCATGACACTAATTCTGCCGCCCATGTATGTCTCCCTATCACAGCAGTGATACAGCACAGATGTGTCCCCATGACACTAATTCTGCCGCCCATGTATGTCTCCCTATCACAGCAGTGATACAGCACAGATGTGGCCCCATGACAGTAATTCTGCCGCCCATGTATGTCCCCCTATCACAGCAGTGATACAGCACATATGTGTCCCCATGACAGAATATATATAGTGTAAGGCAGTGCTATTATATTATAAAGACTAGTTTACCATTAGTTTTTTGTCCACGCAACAGAGAATGTTCACACAGTTCTACCACTTGTGTATGTGATAGCAGGAGGGGGGCGTGTTTCAGTGTGGAGAGCACCTATTGGTTGAGGTGCAGAAACTAGTGCACGAGGAGCTCAATGCATTGTGGGTAGTGAGGGCAGGCGGGATTAGCCTCAGGGTGAGGGCAGCAGCAGCCATCTTAACTGAATAAGGAAATTGCAGTTTTGTGCAGACTGGTTGCTAAGGGCTGGATCTTATGAAATATGGGGCGAGTAAGTCTAATAGTTATTGATTCTGGAATATCATGTTATTGGTAACTAAATATATGAACATTGAAATTTGGGTCTAAATGTGACAGTTATTCTTTAACCCCATTGAGAATCTTTGGGATGTGCTGGAGTAGGGTTTGCGCAGCGGTCAGACTCTACCATCATCAATGCAAGATCTTGGTGAAAAAGTAATGCCACACTGGATGGAAATAAATCTTGTGACATTGCAGAAGCTTATCGAAACAATGCCACAGCGAACGCGTGCCGTAATCAAAGCTAAAGGCGGTCCAACGAAATATTAGAGTGTGTGACCTTTTTTTCTTTTGGTGGCGACTTTTTTTTGGGACAGGCAGTGTACTTTAAACCATTGAGCCAATACTAAGAGATATTTTGACATATTTAATATTAATAAATGTAATTTGTGGACACCATGCTGTTTTTTAATATATCTATATTAAGTGTAAAAACAGACATTTAAAATTATGCCAACATCTATCTTTTTATCTGTCTCTCTATCTTTATCCAGGGCCGGCTTTTATCTTTTTCTTTTATGGCGTTCACTGTACTGGATAAATCTCTTATATATATTTTTTAGATATATATAAAAATACATTTCTGTCTGTTCTTTATGCAAAGCCAAACGACTGGACCGATCTGCACCAAATTTGGCAAATTGGCTTTAGACTGGATCTCAGCTCTCTAGGATGTACCGTTCTGAGACATTCCCAAAAAATGCTAATATGGCACCATCACATGACCTGCATTAGCCAATAGAAGCCTACAGGTCTTTCATGCATATACCAACTGCCATACACACAGTCACATGACCCTCATCAGCCAATAGAAGCCCACAGGTTCTTCAGTCTGGACACAGTTTTACACCAGGTTTCCATGACAACCCAGCCATTTTTCTTCACTGTCACTTTTTAAGGGGCAGGCCGCTGTGGATGATACTGTTAAGGGAACGAAGTGCTTTTGAGGTCGCAGTTAAGGGGGCAGGCTGCTGTGGGGGTCAGTGTTAAGGGGTGGGGTGCTGTAGAGATCACTGTTAGGCCTCTTTCACACTAACGTTTTTTTTGCGAGTGTACGGGCCGTTTTTTGTCCGCAAAAAAAAGAAGGTACTCCGTTTGCATTCCGTTTCCGTATTTCCGTTCCGTTAAAAGATAGAACTTGTCCTATTCTTGTCCGCATCACGGACAAGGATAGTACTGTTCTATTAGGGGCCAGATATTTAGTTCCGCAAAACACGGAATATCATCGTTTTTTTTTTTGCGGATCCGTTTTTTGCGGACCGCAAAACCATACAGTCGTGTGAAAGAGACCTTAGGCCTGTTTCACACTAACTTTTTTTTTGCAAGTGTACGGGCCGTTTTTTGCATTCCGTATACGGTCCGTATACGGAACCATTCATTTCAATGGGCTCGCAAAAAAAACGAAATGTACTCCCTATGCATTCCGTTTCCGTATTTCCGTTTTTAGTTCCATTAAAGATAGAACTTGTCCTATTCTTGTCCACATCACAGACAAGGATAGTACTGTTCTATTAGGGGCCAGATGTTCCGTTCCGCAAAAAACAGAATGCACACGGATGTCAACCGTTTTTTTTGCGGATCCCATTTTTGCGGACTGCAAAACCATACGGTCGTGTGCATGAGGCCTTAAGGGGGCGGATTATTGTGGTAATCACTGTTAGGGCTTATGCAAACGACCGTTTTCTTTTTCCGTTTCCGTTCTGTTTTTTGTGTTCCGTATATGGACCGTATACAGAACCATTCATTTCAATTGATATGCAAAAAAACTGAAGGTACTCCGTATGCCTTTCATTTCCGTTTTTCCGTTCTGTTCAAAGATAGAACATGTCCTATTATTGTCCACATAACGGACAAAGATAGTACTGTTCTCTCAGGGGCCAGCTGTTCCGTTCCGCAAAAAACGGAATGCACACGGACATCATCCGTATTTTGCAGAACGCAAAATACTGAAAAAGCCATACGGTTGTGTGCATGAGGCCTTAAGGAGATGGGGTACTGTGAAGGTCACTATCAAAGGGGCAGCTGCTGTAGAGGTCAATGTTAAGGCAGTGGGGTACTGTGGAGGTCACTATTAAGGGGCAGTGTGATGGGGGTTACTGTTAAAGGGGCGGGGTGCTGTAGAGGTCACTGTAATGGGAGATATCTATCTTTTAACGACACACACAAATAGTGGAAATATACAGGTGTGAAGCCAGGTCATCCTACTAGTCTCATATATAAAAATATGAATTTCTGTCTGTTCTTTATGCATGGCCAAATGGCTGGACCGATTTGCACCAAATTTGGCGTGTACATCTGGTGTTCCGGGAAGGTTTTAGACGTGGTCTCGGCTCTCTAGGATGTACCATTCTGGAGATATTCCCAAAAATGCAAATATGACACCATCACATGACCCACAGGTCTGTCACTCATATTCTATCTGCCATACACTTGGCCACATGACTCTTAGCCAATACAAGCTTGCAGGTCTTTCAGTCTTGACATACACACAGTTTTACACCAGGTTTCCATAACAACCCAGCCATTTTTCTCCACTGTCAACTTTAAAGGGAAAGGGCACTGTGAATAACAACGTTAAGGGAGCGGAGTGCTGTGGCAGTCACAGTAAAGGGGCCAGGCTACTGTGGAGGTCACAGTTAAGGGTACTGTCTGCTATGGAGGTGAGTGTTCAGGGGCGGGGTGCTGTAGAGGTCACTGTTAAGGGGGTGGGGTGTTGTGGAGGTCACTGTTAAAGTGGGCGGCTTATTGTGGAAATCCCTGTTAAGAAAACGGGGTACTGTGGAGGTCACTAATAAAGGGGAGGCTGCTGTGGAGGTCACTACTAAAGGGGCGGACGCTGTAGAGGTTACTGTTAAGGGGGTGGGTCGCTGTGGAGGTCCCTGTTAAAGGGGCCGGCACTGTGGAGGTCACTGTTAAAGAGGCGGGACATTGTGGAGGTCACTGTTAAATGGGCAGGCACTGTGGAGATTACTGTTAAGGGGGCAGGGGACTGTGGAGGTCACTGTTAGGGCAGCGGGTACTGTGGAGGTCACTGTTAAGGGAGCAGGGTACTGTGAAGGTCACTGTTAAGGGAGTGGGCTGCTGTGGAGGTCTTTGTTAGGGGGGCAGGTGGAGGTCACATTTTAAGTGGGCGGGGCACGGTGGGGGCTCAGTATTAAGGGGTGAGGTGCTGTGGAGGTCACTGTTAAGGGGACGGGATGCTGCAGAGGTCACTATTATGGGTGATACTGTCGACACACACAAACATTTAATGAAATAGTGAAAATATACCTGTACAAAGCCGAGTCATCCTGCTAGTAAAAAATAAAATTCTGTCTTTTATCTGATGTCTGTCTGTCTGTTCTTAATGCACAGCCAAACAACTAGGCCAATCTGCACCACATTTGGCACACAGGTACATTAAGTGCCCGGGAAGGTTTTCGTAAAGGTCTCGGCTCTTTAGAGCGTATGGTTCCTGAGATATTCTCAAAAACTGTATTAGCCAATAGAAGCTCACAGCTTCTCTCAGATCCTAAATGCCATATACACATGACCTTTATTGGCCAATTGAAGATTGCAGGTCCTTCAGTCTTGACATACACACAGTTTTATACCAGGTTTCCATAACAACTCAGACATTCCAGATCCTGTAGGACAGGCATGCTCAACCTGCGGCCCTCCAGCTGTTGTAAAACTACAACTACCACAATGCCCTGCTGTAGGCTGATAGCTGTAGGCTGTTTGGGCATGCTGGGAGTTGTAGTTTTGCAACAGCTGGAGGGCCGCAGGTTGAGCATGCCTGCGGTAGGACAATCCCCGATTTCAGTCGCTGTCCCGCAGTCCACTGAGCCCCCACCGTGTCTCAGGGCTCTCACAAGCGGTCCAAAACGGATCAGTTTTGCCCCAATGCATTCTGAATAGATAAGGATCTGTTCAGAATGCATCAGTTTGGCTCCGTTCAGTCTCCATTCCGCTCTGGAGGCGGACACCAAAACGCTGCTTGCAGCATTTTGGTGTCCATCTGATGGAACTGAGCCAAATGGATCCGTCCTGACATACAATGTAAGTCAATGGGGACGGATCCGTTTTCAATGACACAATGTGACACAACAGAAAACGGATCCGTCCCCCATTGACTTTCAATGGTGTTCAAGACGGATCCGTTTTGCCTATGTTCATGATAATACAAACGGATCCGTTTCTGAACGGATGCATGCGGTTGTATTATCAGTGCGATCCGTCTGTGCAGATACATGACGGATCCGCACATGACGCCAGTGTGAAAGTAGCCTAAGCTGAGAGAGCAAAGGCTAATTCCTGGCTGGGGAATGACCTTCGGCCTGTGTACTCTGTAGTCACCTGGAGTCAGTAACCAGGCCAGTTGGTATCAATAAGTATGTCTCGACTCTTACCAAAGTACAGAATAGGAGTATTACTTCATCCAGTAATAACAAAGTTTACTTCCAAGGCATATAACACAATGCAATCCTTCCCCAAGAGCATTGTATGGACAGCAGAAATAATTGAGGATGTAGTACTATCCTCTGTATCTCTCGAAAGTCTCTCTTTGCAGAATCTTAGGCATGCAGTAAGGTCCTTGTTAAATGCTTTTGTTTTCAAGGCTGAACGATACAGATTTGAGACAGCTGGCCAAAACCATCTCTGTGTGGAAGGGTGTGTTAGCAATGTTCCCTTTCACAGCAGTAAGGTCTTTGTGCAATAAACATGCACAATACCTTGCTGACTGACTCCAATGCATGGCCTTGTAGATTTTGGACCTTATCTTTCCTTGTCTCTGGAGAATCTTTGTTGATAAATTAGCTTCCTTGCCTGTAGAAGTCT
>CM065590.1:417533055-417567915 GCA_033119425.1 Bufotes viridis | reverse complement strand
ATATAATGGTGATGCTAATAGATACAGATATAGCGGTGATGCTGATAGATTGGTTACAGATATAGCGGTGATGCTGATAGATTAGTGTACAGATATAGCGCTGATGCTGATAGATTACAGATATAGATGGTGATGCTGATAGATACAGATATAGTGGTGATGCTGATAGATACAGATATAGCGGTGATGCTGATAGATACAGATATAGCGCTGATGCTGATAGATACAGATATAGAGGTGATGCTAATAGATACAGATATAGTGGTGGTGCTGATTGATACAGATATAGCGGTGATGCTGATAGATTACGTAAGATATAGCGGTGATGCTGATAGATACAGATATAGCGGTGATGCTGATAGATTAGTACAGATATAGCGCTGATGCTGATAGATTAGTTACAGATATAGCACTGATGCTGATAGATAAATTACAGATATAGCGCTGATGCTGATAGATTAGTTACAGATATAGCGGTGATGGTGATAGATTACTGTACAGATATAGCGCTGATGCTGATAGATTAGTTACAGATATAGCGGTGATGGTGATAGATTACTGTACAGATATAGCGCTGATGCTGATAGATTAGTGTACAGATATAGCGCTGATGCTGATAGATTACTGTATAGATATAGTGCTGATGCTGATAGATTAGTGTACAGATATAGCGCTGATGCTGATAGATTAGTGTATAGATATAGCACTGATGCTGATAGATTAGTTACAGATATAGCGGTGATGCTGATAGATTAGTGTACAGATATAGCGCTGATGCTGATAGATTACTGTACAGATATAGCACTGATGCTGATAGATTAGTATACAGATAACGAGCTGATAGATTAGTGTACAGATATAGTGTTGATGCTGATAGATTAGTGTACAGATATAGTGTTGATGCTGATAGATTAGTGTACAGATATAGCGCTGATGGTGATAGATTAGTGTACAGATATAGCACTGATGCTGATAGATTTGGTTACAGATATAGCGCTGATGCTGATAGATTAGTGTACAGATATAGAGCTGATGCTGATAGATTAGTATACAGATAGGCCTCTTTCAGACGGGCGTTGCGGGTGCACTCCGTCAAACAGTGCGGGTGCGTTGCGGGAATCGCCGCGATTTTTCCCTGCGAGTGCAAAGCGCTGTCATGCGTTTTGCACGCGCGGGAGAAAAATCGGCACTTTTGGTACCCAGACCCGAACCTGCACTTCTTCACAGAAGTGCATGTTTGGATCAGAAATTGTCCCGCTGGTATTATTTCACATTATAACATAGTTATAATGTAAAATAATACCCTTGGCCATCTCCCTAATGTTGAACCCGGTTCAGAATGGGTTAAAAATAATAAACTAATCATAACTTACCTGGTCCATTTGATCGCGAAGCCCGGCCTCCTCTCCGTTAGCTTGAAAGATGTAAAGGACCTGTGATGATGTCACAGCATCACATGGCCCAATCACCTGCTCCATCACTATGGTGATGGAGCATGTGATTGGTCCATGTGACCACGTGACATCATCCAAGGTCCTAAGCACTATCCACAGCCTGAGGATAGTGGTTAGGACCTTGGATGATGTCACATGGTCACATGGACCAATCACATGCTCCATCACCATAGTGATGGAGCATGTGATTGGGCCATGTGATGTGACGTCATCACAGGTCCTTTAGATCATCGATGCTGCAGGGAAAGAGAGGACAGATCGCGACTGCGCGATCAAGTGGCTAAGGTAAGTTAACTTTTAATATTTTTAACCCCTTCCTCATCATTTAACAATGCATTCTTTATTAAGAATGCTATTATTTCCCCTTATAACCATGTTATAAGGGGAAATAATAGAGATTGGGTCCCGTTGCTAAGCAACAATGCGGAAAATGCAGCGCATCCGCACTTGGTTGCGGATGCTTGCGATTTTCCGCATCCCCATTCACTTCTATGGGGCCTGCGTTGCGTGAAAACGCAGAATATAGAACATGCTGCGATTTTCACGCAACGCAGAAGTGATGCGTGAAAATCACCGCTCATGTGCACAGCCCCATAGAAATGAATGGGTCCGGATTCAGTGCGGGTGCAATGCGTCCTCCTCACGCATTGCACCCGCGCGGAAAACTCGCCCGTGTGAAAGGGGCCTTATAGCGCTGATGCTGATAGATTAGTATACAGATATAGCGCTGATGCTGATAGATTAGTGTACAGATATAGCGCTGATGCTGATAGATTAGTGTAAAGATATAGCGCTGATGCTGATAGATTAGTGTACAGATATAGCGCTGATTCTGATAGATTAGTGTACAGATATAGCGCTGATGCTGATAGATTAGTGTACAGATATAGCGCTGATGCTGATAGATTAGTGTACAGATATAGCGCTGATGCTGATAGATTAGTTACAGATATAGCGCTGATGCTGATAGATTAGTTACAGATATAGCGCTGATGCTGATAGATTAGTTACAGATATAGCGCTGATACTGATAGATTAGTTACTGATATAGCGGTGTTGCTGATAGATTGGTTACAGATATAGCGCTGATGCTGATAGATTAGTGTACAGATATAGCGCTGATGTTGATAGATTAGTGTACAGATATAGCGCTGATGCTGATAGATTAGTTACAGATATAGCGCTGATGCTGATAGATTAGTGTACAGATATAGCACTGATGCTGATAGATTAGTGTACAGATATAGCGCTGATGCTGATAGATTAGTGTACAGTTATAGCGCTGATACTGATAGATTAGTTACAGATATAGCGCTGATGCTGATAGATTAGTTACAGATATAGCGCTGATGCTGATAGATTAGTGTACAGATATAGCGCTGATGCTGATAGATTAGTTACAGATATAGCGCTGATGCTGATAGATTAGTGTACAGATATATAGCGCTGATGCTGATAGATTAGTGTACAGATATAGCGCTGATGCTGATAGATTGGTTAGAGATATAGCGCTGATGCTGATAGATTAGTGTACAGATATAGCACTGATGCTGATAGATTGGTTACAGATATAGTGCTGATGCTGATAGATTTGGTTACAGATATAGCACTGATGCTGATAGATTAGTGTACAGATATAGCGCTGATGCTGATAGATTAGTTACAGATATAGCGCTGATGCTGATAGATTAGTTACAGATATAGCGCTGATGCTAATAGATTAGTTACAGATATAGCGCTGATGCTGATAGATTAGTGTACAGATATAGCGCCGAGGCTGATTGATTAGTGTACAGATATAGCGCTGATGCTGATAGATTAGTTACAGATATAGCGCTGATGATGATAGATTAGTGTACAGATATAGCACTGATGCTGATAGATTTGGTTACAGATATAGCGCTGATGCTGATAGATTAGTTACAGATATAGCGCTGATGATGATAGATTAGTGTACAGATATAGCACTGATGCTGATAGATTTGGTTACAGATATAGCGCTGATGCTGATAGATTAGTGTACAGATATAGTGCTGATGCTGATAGATTAGTGTACAGATAACGAGCTGATGCTGATAGATTAGTGTACAAATATAGCGCTGATGCTGATAGATTACTGTACAGATATAGCGCTGATGCTGATAGATTAGTGTACAGATATAGCGCTGATGCTGATAGATTAGTTACAGATATAGCGCTGATGCTGATAGATTACTGTACAGATATAGCGCTGATGCTGATAGATTAGTGTACAGATATAGCGCTGATGCTGATAGATTACTATACAGATATAGCGGTGATGCTGATAGATTACTATACAGATATAGCGGTGATGCTGATAGATTAGGGTACAGATATAGCGGTGATGCTGATAGATTAGGGTACAGATATAGCGGTGATGCACAGTAGTACTGCAGCCTTCTTTCAGCTCACTAAGCACAGAGCTGTACCTTATTTAGTGGTTGTGCTTGGTGTTGCAGCTCAGCCCCATTCGCTAGATCATGTGACCTATCAACATGACTTCACAAAGCCTAGGAGGCTAGGTAGGGACCCATCTGATTGAGGTCGCCGTGACAGGGCAGATGGGCTCGCACAATTTCTTTACATTGTGCGCTAAGAACCTCATGTGTGAAGGTGTATCACAATTCTCACTTTATAGAAATATAGGGGGTCATTTACTATGAGAAATACGCCTATATTATTCGTATTTCTGGCCCAGATTGTGGGGCAGTCTGTGACTTTTGTCCGCTTGTGCCAGGTCTAAAAAAGTGGTGGTAGTGTGGGCAGGGAAGGAAACGGCAGGCCAATCTCATATGCATTTTCTACGCCTGGTTTAGAACGGATCCGTTTTTAATTACAATGTAAGTCAATAGGGACGGATCAGTTTTTAATGATACAATATGGTGCATTTGAAAACGGATCCGTTCCCATTGACTTTCAATGTAATTCAAAACGGATCCGTTTTGGACTTTGTCATTTTTCTTTTAACTAATGCAAACGGATCCGTTCTGAACGGATACAAACGTTTGCATTATAGGTGCGGATCCGTCTGTGCAAATAAACAGACGGATCCACACTAACGCAAGTGTGAAAGTACCCTAAATGGGGCCTTATAGTGGGAGGTAAAAGTGATAGTGGGGATTTGGTGAGGGGAGCCTGGATTTGGAGAGATATCACCAGCAATAAGGAGCAGCAGAGAAAGTGTTATTAGGTAAGAAAATGAAAGGGCATGAGGTATCTGTTTGTGTTTGGGAAGGAAGTGTTTTATGTTGTCAAACAGGTCGTGCAAGTGGTCAGATGAGGCTACTTTCACACTAGCGTTTTTATTTTCCGGCCTAGAGTTCCGTCTTAGGGGCTCAATACCAGAAAAGAACTGATCCGTTTTATCCCGATGCATTCTGAATGGAGAGAAATCCGTTCAGGATGCATCAGGACGTCTTCAGTTCAGTCACTGTCAGGCGTTTTGGACGGAGGAAATACCGAATCATGCTGCAGTATTATCTCTGTCCAAAATGCCTGATCAGTTACCGGAATGCCGGATCCGGCATTTATTTACATTGAAATGTATTAGTGCCGGATCTAGCATTAAAAATACTGCAATGACGGATCCGGCATTCTGGTCTGCGCATGTGCAGACCTTTAAAAACGTGAAAAAAATAAATACCGGATCCGTTTTGCCTGATGACACTGGAAAAAATTGATCCGGTATTGCAATGCACATTTCTGACTGATCAGGCATTTTTCAGACCTGATCAGTGAACGGAACTGCTTGCCGGATTACACTGCCGCAAGTGTGAAAGTACCCTGAGAAGGTAAAATGAAGGGAGAGATGAATAGTACATTGCTGGGTGGAGGAATGTTGGGGTATTTTAGGAGGTTTAGGAAAAATGGGAAGAGTAAGATGAAAGATTGACACATTGTTGTCATTAACTATTTTTGTAAATATCTTAGGTTCCCTTCTGGTATAATTCGGTATGTGCACTTACAGAGGTGCACTTGAGAGATGTTGCATGTTGAAATGACCAAGGTCTGGAATGACCTAAGAACTTAGATTTATCCCACTCAGTGTTCAATCAGGTGTGAACAAGAGAGGAGGGGGCTACATATGGCCAAATCAAGGGAGGACCAGATACAGCGGTGAAATAGTCAATGTCAAACTAATACTCAATAAATCCAGCAGGGAAGGAGACATTAAAGTTCAAAACAGACATACCATGTAATGAGAAGGAAACATGAGGGCTGTGGACAATATCAGACTCTGGGAAAGCTGGGTGTAGCAGATAGCTTCCATGTAGGCATACCTGGAGAGGAGAGAATATATGACTAGGGCCTCATGCACACAGTCGTTGTAATACCGTTCCGTGCATTGGGGACCGCAATTTCCGTGCGGCGGCCGGGACAGATTGAGACCCATTCAAGCAGAACTATTTTTTTCCTGTGCGGAGGCACGGACAGAAACCCCACTGATGTACTCCAAGTGAATGGGTCCGCATCCGTGATGCGGGAAGCACACAGCCGGTGCCTGCATATTGCAGACCTGCTGTTTTCAGGCCGCAATAGGTCATGGCCTGGCAACGGCCATGTGTATGAGGCCTATGACTGACAGGGAGTTACACAGAGGCCTGAGGAGGGGTCTCTGACCTCTAACGGGATAACTTCAGGACGAACACTGACATGGACAATATTCTGATAAACGTATTCCTGTAAGGCCTCATGCACACGGAAGCCGCAAAACACGAAAGTTGCTCCTTGTGCTGCGGAACGGAAGGCGGCCCATTGTAGAAATGCCTATTCTTGTCCGCAAAACGGACAAGAATAGTACATGGTCAGTTTTTTTGGCGGGGCCACAGAACTGAGCAACGGATGCGAACTGCACACGGAGTGCTGTCCGCATCTTTTGCGGCCCCATTGAAGTGAATGGGTCCGCGCCCGAACAGCAAAATTTGCGGCTCGGACGCCGACCAAACATACGGTCGTGTGCATGAGGCCTAATCAACATACTTTTATGAAGACTGAAAATAAATATTTTTTTATACAAATGCTGGCGAGTCCTCCTGATATAATGCTAGCTTCAAATATCATGTACACTACATTTGGGTAGGATATCTGATTATATATTTTTCCAAATATACTACACTGTGTATCTAAGATTATCATGTTTGATACTGTCTGCTGAGCCACTGTATATCATCTGTATGGGATCTCTCTCTCTCAGGGGGTCGCAATCACAGACTTCTTCTCTGACAACGGGGATCAAGCCCAAAAGGTACTTTATTTTGGCACTTCAGCACCATCACACACATAAATATCGAAAATAAACACCTGTCCGTCTGGGCTCTACCTAAAGGCTCATGCACATGACCGTATGTATTTTGCAGTCCGCAAAAAAACGGATCCGCAAAAAATATGGATGACATCCGCATGCATTCCGTATTTTACAGAACGGAACAGCTGGCCCTTCATAGAACGGTACTAATGCAGACAATAATAGGACATGTTTATAGGACAAAAAATAAGTTTGTGTGCATGAGCCTTAATACACGTGTTGTCTCTACCTCACCTATAGAGCGCCGTTCACACACGGGATTAGACCTGGCTTCCTCAGCCATATATGGTCCAGCAGCCTCCAGGCTGTGACCACACCAGCACCCTTGGCGGGAGATAGTCCAGAAGTCCTCCCGATTCCGACCGTGGGACCTTCTTTCCATAGGCGTCGCTGTGGTCCCTCAGCCCTCCTGGCTGAGACCACACAGAGCCTCTCAGGCTTTCTCCCTCTAACCCTGGGTTCAGACCTGAGCGTTCTTGAAACGCGCGTTTTACGTGCATTTTTGTCACGCATATTTCAGCGCGTTTTTGACACGTACTCGTGGTGTCAATCACAAAACGCGCGACAAACGCCCCCAAAAAAGCTCAAGTACTTGTTTATGCGTCAGGCGTTTTACAGCGCGTTCAAACGCGCTGTAAAACGCTCAAGTGAGAACCAGGGCCATAGGAAAGCAGTGGTTTTCATGTGTTGAGCGTTTTACAGCGCGTTTGAACGCGATGTAAAACGCTCAGGTGTGAACTTAGGGTAAGGGCTCTTTCAAACGAGCGGATGCCGTGCGGGTAATCCACTGCTTGAAAGAGAGTCAAGCCCTGATCTGGACAGCAGAGACACAGAGCATTAACATGATTGATAATGTTCCATGCATCTCTGTGATCTTTTTACTACAAAATCACAGTGACAACTTTATCTCACTGTGATTTTGTAGTAAAAAGGTCACAGAGCATTATCAATCATGTTAATGCTCCGTGTCTCTGCTGTCCAGAATGGTGCTTGGCTGTCTTTCTTTGTTTTGGCGGGCAGCACATGGATTTCTCCAAGCCCATAATTTGTACTGTAAAAAACTATTTCCCAAGCTCAGGTTCGGTTCCAAGGAACCCGAGTTCGGGAAATGTTTCATCCAAAGTCGATTCGTTCATCTCAGAATGCCTTTACATGAGGCAGATTTGTCTTTTCTGCGACTGAGAATTACTTCCATTCACCTAAGTAGGGCTTGGAGAAATCCATGTGCTGCCCGCCAAAACAACCCCATTCAAATAAATGGAACTAATTTTCAGTCGCAGACATTTCTGCAACAAAATCTGCAGTGTGTGAAGGCACGCTAATACTGTGCTCTAGGTTTCCCTGGTCTGTTACCCACTCTAAAGAAGGTGACCCAAACTGGAAACTGAATATGCTATAGGGCTGTTACTGCCTCCCCGTGAGGGACATTTACTAAGCATGTTGCGCCGGAATTATGGCGTAAAATGCGCCAAAAAGAATGGCATTTTGATTTGCGTTTTCTCCAGGGTTTTCACCATAAAGAATGCATCAAATGAGTTAGAAATGTAAAACTGTGAAGGCTATCAAATTGGCACATATTATACCTCATTTGTCATCCTCTCATCGGCAGATATGGCTCAATTTGTTGTGGACAATTAAGTCAGTTTATGTGGTGATGTTTTTAGTAAAAAATCTCCATTTATGGCATAAAAATGTGACTTGCATTTATCAAAAGTAAAACCAACTCATTGTGGGAACAAGTGATAGGTAAGTATTAAAACAGGATGCTTTTTTTTTAATATCTTTATTTAAGACACTACACATCGTACACAAAATCGTACAACCATCATCAAAACATTTACAAACATGTCCTCCACAAAAGGGAACAAAAAAATCCTTCCATGAAAGAAACATTTATCTGAGTGTTACACTCCCATACTAATCCAGCGACAGTATTCCGCGGGCTATGTGCCTTTCAAACTAATAATGGCGTTATGCTAGTTTCGTTGCTGCAGCCTACCTAAAGTGCAGAGCGTGCCCACAGGAGGAGCGTGACTGCTAGGGACCGTGGGCAAGCGTGTTACCGGGATATACTATGGCTGACCCTTGAATTTGGCTCCTTCTGTCATCTTTCTTTATCTCTCACTAGTCGTTACATGGTGACGTGTGGAGATCTATGTAATCACGACCGTGTATCTATTTGGTTGTATTATTTGTATAAAAGCCGTTGACTATACAGCCCTCCTTGATGTTACCTGTGTAGTAACCTCCTGATGAACCCGCTATACTAGTAGGGGGAAACGCGTTGAGGTTTTTTCAGCTTCAGGCTTTGTGAATCACATCTGGCTCACATTTAGAGGCCTACTAACACGGAGGTTTTCTGCGAGGCCTGTGAGCGTATTAGGGCTCAGCATAGGGCCTCGAATTGTATATATGTTATCTCCTCAGATGAGGTGCCTGTTTAAACCACTATATAACGAACCATTGTGATACATTAGGTAATCTTCACCTTGCCTAGCATCTCCCACTTCTGTGGGTGATTCTCCTATGTGTCTGACGGATCGGTAGGTCAGGGATTAACCAGGGCCCGTTAGTCCAGGTTCGAGGACGGGGAATCTCCACCATCAGGAGTTGTCCCCGGGCAGTGGGCTAACCTAGGGTCAATCTTAGGGACAGTATCATGTTAGTTCATCTACACTATCCTAAGTATCTTTCACTGGTGACCACCTTACCTATGATGTGTCAGTCTGTTAGTATCAACTGTGACTACATGTTATTCTCCTCTTGAGAGTGTTGACTTTTGAGGTACCTATTGGGGCATTTGACCCCGTTTTATTAGTAATATTAAAAGTTATATTTTAAGGGAAATATTCACTGCTGGAAGTTCTACCTAAAGTGTCTCTCAATTGCTCGGTCAGATACCATTGGGTCAAAGTAAGGGGCCTCATTATTTCAATATCCGAGCTAGAGAAGAGTTGCACTATGATTGTCAACGTTTATAACATAAATGTATGTCTTTAAATTGAAAATGAATAAAAAATACTTTGTTGGAAACAGCGGCATTTTTTTAAGAACTTGCCTATACTTCCCTCTTCACGCCTTTCTGTTTCTCTACGTTCCAGAGGCCCAAAAACCGTGATACAAATCGCATTTATTTTTAGCGAAATAACAGGGTTTTGTCAGTGAATTGTCGTTCAACAAAACAACAACAAAAATGTCCCAAGTCTGAGACAATAGTTGCAATTTACCACTGATAATGTTGCAAATATACTTCAAAAGTCGCATATATGTTTCAAAAGTCACAAGTGCAGTCTGGCAGGGTTGGCTGAAATGGCGCATTGCGGTTTAAAATTAGCATTTTAATGCTATTGGTGTTAAAATGTCGAAAATCGAGAGAAATAGGCGGATAATCAAGTTTATATTTAAAAAAGTCAAATTTTTAAGTGACGTGCACCTTGTAATATACAAGGAGAAACAAATCACCACTTTTGACTTGTAACGTTAGTATTTTTTGGGTGTAAATTCCGCCATTATTGATAAATGTCCCCCCGTATGTCCCTATGTATGTTTCATCAGCATAAAAACCAACTCATCAGGGACTAGTTGCAGGCAAAAGGGGACATTTATCAATAATGGCGTAAGTTTGCACCAAAAAATATTACTACAAATCAAAAGTGGTGATTTGTTTCCCCTCACATATCAAAGGCCGCACGCCACTTATGACTTTTTTAAATATAAACTTGATTATTCGCCTATTTCTCTTGATTTGCAACATTTTACCTCCAATAGAACTAAAATGCGACTTTTTTAAACTGAAATGTGGCATTTCAGCCATCCCTTCCAGGTCAAACTTGCAACTTTTGAAGCATATTTGCGACTTTTCCTGTTGTAAATTGCAACTTTTGTCTCAGACTTGGGATGATTTTGTTATTGTTTTATTTTTGTTGAATGTCACTTTAATCCCTTAAGAACCCGCGCCATACATTTACGGCGCAGCTGGACGTGACTTAAGGACCAGCGCCATACATGTACGGTGCAAGGTCTGCGGGTCCTAGGGGAAGATTGTGGGAGAATTGGGGCACCATGGCTGCTCTTACTGGCAGGCATCCATGCCAGGTAGGGGCAGCATGGTATATTTCCGCCCCCCCCCAGCTCCAAGCTCTGCGATTGGCCCGTCAATGAAGACCTGCACATTGCAGCGCCGGAAGCAGAACGAAGCTGCGGGGCAGCGACAGTAACAGGGAGAAGACTAGTGATGAACTAGTCTGCACCAGTCTCCTCCGAGGTCAGGCAGGGGATTTCAGTGTTTGGCATCCCCTGCCAGTGCTGCGATTGGCTGGAACAACGCTTCAGCCAATGGCAGCACTACAGCAGCAGAGGGAACCAGAAGAATCCCTCTGCATGCAGTCATTTTAACTGGCAACTGCATGCTGAGTGGACCTGTGCCCCTCTGTGCTGTATCTGCTCTGCTTGGACTTGTGGTTCACCACCACTGCTTACTGGTACCTGTGACAAGAGGAAGAACATCTGGAACATCTGCTGCAGTGATTGCACTAACCACTATCCCCAAACCAGTTTGTATCCTGGACTACAACAGGCACATGGGAGGGGTGGATCTTTCAGATTAACTTTTCAAGCCCTACAGTGCCACAAGAAAAACGAAAGTGTGGTACAAAAAGCTGTCCGTACACATTGTACAGATGGCAGTGTGCAATGCGTACGTGCTATTTCAATCTGCAGGGCACACAGGAACTTTCCTTCAGTTCCAAGAGGTGTTTATCAAGGCCCTAATTTTTCAAAGCCAGGTCGGTTAGGGTCCCAGTACTTCAGGAAGTCATGGTGCCCGTGTTGTACCAGGGTAACATTTTCCAGGTCAAGTCCCCCAAACAGCAAGGAAGGGAAGGACCCAAAAAGATGCAGGGTATGTTTCAAAAGGGGGATAAGGAAAGACGCCATTTACCACTGGGAAACCTTCCCTGAAAAACCTGGCCTGTGCATGCAGGAGTTTTTTTAAACTCTACCACTCATCCATGGAGTCATAATTTAATTTCATCCATCATGTACCCTGTACTTTTACCACTTTATATCTCTGATTTAGTCCGCATAGCTTACAGATCCACTTTACACCAACCACTACATATTCATTTCTGTGAAACACCTGTTAGGTCATAAGTGCCCTTTCCACCCCTTAAAGTGTTCGTACGGGGGTGCACTTTCCAAAATGTGGTCACTTGGGGTTTTTAATTTCTGGGGACCTCAGCAATTTTTTTTAATGCGACATGACACCTAAAATCCATGTCTGCCAATTCAGGTAGCTGTATGATCGTTCTGAGAACAGCATTTCAGGGGGGCACCAGTGACCGCCGGCCAAGTGCATGAGTGCATAATGACTCTAGCATTAATTAATGCTGAGAGGATCAGAACGCTATCTACCTGGAAAGCGGCCCATCATATGGCTGAAATGGGCCCCTGGGCATTGGCCCACCAGAAAATTTCCCTGTAGGTTCTATGGTCAATCCGCCCCAGAGAGCAACCTTACAATAACCATCTGAAAAAGGTTACCAGAAAGGAGGAATACTAGCAGCAATTGTGGAGGCCCTGAGGGACAGTGAGGACACGCTGCAGGGCTCTAGGAAGAGTGGCCCGGGTTGGACGGGAGAGGGCAACATCGTCTAAATAGAGCCACTGCGCATGTGAGCGTGCTAGGGAGGAAGTGACGTGGGGCGCAGGATGGGTAGTGTGGGCAAATAAAGAGCAGTGTGGGCACATGACAGTTTCCTGTAGCAATGTACAGACAATGTGCTGCTGTCACTGAGGAGGCAGAATAATTCAACCAGGGAGAGAAATGGGAGACAAATGGATGAGAAAGTATGTAGATTGAATGCAAGAAAACATAAAGACATCGGTAAAAGAGAGAAAGACATGGAAGCAAGAACAGCTTTATTTCCCTGGTGGTAGTCTAGAGTAGTGAATTGGTTAATTTTCCTTTTTTTGTCTGTTGAATGGGTTACTTGTGCTCTAGTGGTGAAGTTAAGTACCTGGTAATCCGGTGGATCAGGCTCTCCACTTAAGGCTGGGTTTACATCATATTTTTGCCATCCGTTTAATGTACACAAAAAACCGATGCAGTAAACAGATGTCATACAGTGGCCTTCATCACCATAGAGCTCCTTTGTAAAAAATAGGATTTTTTGTGCTTACCTGCAAACTCCTTTTCTCAACGAATTCATTGGAGGACACAGGAGACAATGGGCTATAGCTGCTGCCACTAGGAGGCGACACTAAGCAAGAAAGTGTTAGCTCCTCCTCTCAGCTATACCCCTCCTGCACACACTGAGCTAATCAGTTTGTACGAATTCAGCAGCCAGGAGATGCCAACAGAAAACAAGAGTAAGAAAAGAAGTGGAGATGGGTCAGAACCAAGAACAGATGGGGCCCATCAGGAAGAGCCAGCAATGTGTGTACTGGGTGGGTGCTGTGCCCCCCAAGGAACTTAGCGAGAAAAGGATTTTGCAGGTAAGCACAAAAAAATCCTATTTTCTATCTTTAATCATTGGGGAACACAGAAGACCATGGGATGTTCTAAAGCAGTACCATGGGGAGGAACAAAAGACCAGAACAAATCTAAGGCTGGCCATGAGATCCCGCACGGAAATATAGGGAAAGGATGCACAGGAAACCCTGAATAGGACAGGAAGAGCATGAACCAGGAGGAACAGGCAAAGAGTGTAGAACACACAGTGACTTACACTGGGCAGAAAGAGGAAAGCCCAGTTAAACAAAGCCAAAGGGCTACATCAGAAGATGTGGATAGCAGCACAGAATATCCACAAGAGGGATAAGCAATTCTGATGACTGAAAATGTCCAGAAAGTACCTCTGGATATCGACAGAACTGGTGTAGAAGTCTGGACAGGAAACCCAGAACGTCTTGCATAACAATATGCCCCACGGAAAATCAGGGGAGGTCTATCCAATAGAAATGGGTCTGTAGAATCCGGATGCGTATGAGACCCGGCCAACAAGTGACAGGAGGACCCAGACAAAACTCTACCAAATGTGTAAGTACCAGGAAAGGAGATTTCAACACAGGAAAAAAACATGGTAATCTGAAAGGATTTAACTGGCCAGAAGGCAGAGGAACAGTCCTGGAGTGACCGCCCCGGTAGATGAAGAGACTTCTGTGGGCCAGTTTGTAAGAGAAAATAGGGATGGCCATGGGAAACAAAAGCCACAACGGAGCAGACTGGAAAAACCATACGCGAATGGTGAGTAGTCTGGGAGGAAAAAACAGTGTCCTCAGGGATCAGTAACATCCCAGCCATGCTAAAGGGAGAAATTCAGCCACAAAAACATCCGTCATTAGACAAAAAGAAGACGGAATAATGCCAGATCTAGGACAACATCATGACAAGCGCTAGACAGGCTGAGGAAGCAGAGCAGAGACAGGGTAACTTCACTGTGAAATGAGAGCAGGCTACATGTGAGAGAGCACAGACGCTCAGCAGGAATATCTAGGGATGTAGCTATGAGTACACTCATGGAAGCAGAATAAGAACCGCAACATACACCTCTGCTATAAAAAGAAAAATTCCCTAAGGAGAGGGTAATATGGTAGATGGATGCCCCCAGAGCCGCAGAGGCACGTTGTCAGTTCCTTAAATAAGAGAAGCTGTCTGATACACCACGGACAAAACTGCCTGGACCGACCAATGCTAACAGTAGGCTGAATTGATCCCGACTCCAGAAACATTGGGGGGGTGTAGACCCTTCAGATAGCAACTCCTGCCCAGAAGAATGCACAAAGTGGCCAGAGATGGGAGAATACTCCGCCCTAAGGTGAGTTTAATGTCAATGTCCAATGCCACCGAAGTATTAGAGAAAAAACAGCCATATAGAAAAAGACTCCAGAGCAGGAAGGTCTGCCTCCTACAGACACTAAGCTAAAACTGATTAGCTCAGCGTATGCTGGAGGGATATAGCTGAGAGGAGAAGCTAACACGTCTTTGTTTAGTCTCGCCTCCTAGTGGCAACAGCTATACTTTTTTTTACTAGACTCTGCAGGATAGAAAGGAATAGTGTGCTATGATTTTGTATCCCTTTTCCCCCAATGTATACGTTAAACAGATGGCAAAAACTTACTCATACTCTGAAGAAGCTGGGTGACAACCCCTATAATGACAATTTCTAGCTAGATAAATATCCCAGAAACTGATATGAAACTAATAGAATTATTATTATTTTTTTTAATCAATAAGTTTTTATTGAGTTTTCATAAATAACACAGGTACAAAATAATACAGGCACACCTGAGCGAGGCATATATACAGATATGACATCTGGGACAGTGGCAGTTGTCGAAGGTATAATAGCATATTTTCAGTCACAAAGCAGGTGGCAATAGACCAGAGAGCGTTAAACGCTTACGCACCCAATTCCTTCGTGAAAATAATAGTGTACCAAACAAGAAGGGGAGGGAGGGGGAGGGACACAGAAAAAAGGTTGGAGGACACAAAACAATAACAATGAAAATGTGGTGAAAAAACACAACATGTCGTACAATGCAGAGTATGATATGAGCTGAGATCAGCATGAACGCATCCAGAAGCACAACCATAAATACATCTATGGATACCATTATATGTGAAGCTCCTCAATAAAAAAAAAAAAAAAAAAATATTGAGACAGACAGGGGCGACAGATCATAAATATTGGCTGCGATGCATTATTAGGAGGCCACTGATACGACTGAAGTGCGGTCCAACACAAATTGCAATCTGAATGTTTCCCATGAGTTCCATAGACTGGTTGCTCTAGGAGAAGAGTGTAAAGCATAGGACAAAGCTTTTTCATATGTGCAGGTCTTGTCTACCCTGTCAAATATTTCCTTAATCGAGGGTACAGTGGAAGTCTTCCAGTATTGAGCAATTGCAATTTTAGTAGCTAATAGGAGATGTGCCACTATCATACGATGAGTGGTGGGTATGCGTTCTAATCCTATTAAGAGCAGTGCCAGTTCTGCGGATGGCGACACAGTCAGACTGCAAAGGTTAGAGATTATGGAGAACATACGCACCCATATTGGGTGGATAACTGGGCAGTTCCACAGGATATGTAAAAGTGTCCCTCTGCCTCCGCAGTCTCTCCAGCAGAAATGAGACACGCCCGGGAAAATAACGCTCAGTCGGTCTGGAGTGTAGTACCACCTGAGCACTGTCTTCATATAGGACGACTCATAATGGAGGGAACACTTGAAGTACTGAGTAGCAAAGCGAAGAGCCCGTGTCCACTGAATCTTCTCAAAGGGGGAGTGTCGAAGTTCTGTTTCCCAAGATTTGAAAGGTGTGGAGGCACTAAATTCATCCTTGCGTCCCAGAGCAGAGTACAAGGGCTTAAGTCCCTTCTGTGGGAGGGTAGACTGGTTCCACAAGTGTAAGATCTGGTGGTTGGCTACCACTTCCAGTGGTGTACCAGAGTTCAGAAAGTGCCGAATTCTCAGGTACTTAGAGAAATCCGAGTTAGGGATTCCATATGTCAGATGGATTTCATCAAAGCTGCGTATGGAGCCATTTGAAACCAGATCGGCTAGCAAAGTAAGGCCTCTCTGTTTCCAGCTAGACAAGCTTAAGTCGTCTAGCCACAGCTCCAACGTTTCAATTGGGGCCCATTTTTGGATAGACTTCACATTTCCACCACTCAATTTGTGAAATTCTTTCCACACTCGTAGGGAGGTGGTGACACAATGTGGTAACCCTTTTGTTATGGCAAACGAAGGTAGGAACGAAGCCGTCAAAAGGGCTTTGAGATTGGGAGTAGGTGAGAGGGCAGTCTCAATGGCCACCCAAGGAAGATGTTGGGACTGGAGCCACCACATTCTCAGGTGTGCCATCTGGGAAGCAAGGAAGTAGTGCTTTAAATCCGAGAGGCCTAGTCCGCCCACCCTTTTATCTTTACAGAGAATACTAAATGCTACTCGGGGTCTTCACTTCTGCCACACAAAATGCCTCAGTGCCCGATGTGCTCTCTGAAAGAAAGCCTGTGGCAGCATGAGTGACAGGTTCCGAAATAGGTAGAGCAGACGAGGTAAGATAAGCATCTTATACGCAGCGATTCTGCCTACCCAAGAAACCTCATAGTTAAGCAACCGATCCATCTCTGCTTCCAAGGAAGCCAGTAAGGGCAGGTAGTTTGTTGCATATAGAGTGTTGACGTTTGTGGTGACATATATTCCCAAATATTTGATCTTATGATTTTGCCAATCGAACGGGAAGGCTCGTTTCAGCGAGTCTCTGGTGTCCGGTGAAAGCTGCAGTGGGAGAACCTGAGATTTATCTAAGTTCAGATTATAGTACGATAAGCTACCATAAAGCTCAATAATTTCCATTACCGAAGTTAGAGACTCCGCGGGGTTGGTGAGGGACAAGATTATGTCATCCGCGTATAGTGAGATGCGGTGGTCTGTCCCTCCTATGGAGATCCCATGGATGGCAGGGCATTGTCTGATAGCTTGCGCTAAGGGTTCCATGGTGAGTATGAATATAATAGGAGACAACGGGCAGCCCTGTCTAGTGCCGTTGGTTATATAAAAGTCATCAGACAAGGCTCCGTTGGTAAAAACCCTGGCAAATGGAGTGGTGTAAAGGGCTTGGATGGCCGTCACAGCCGCAGGGGGGAGGCCAAACCGGTCTAACACTGAAAAAGCAAATGACCAATTAACGCGGTCGAAGGCCTTTTCAGCGTCTAAGGCCACTAACAAAGCTGGTATGTGACGACTGTTAACAAAGTCAACAATGTCCAATACACGTCTGGTGTTATCGGAGCCATTACGCCCACGGATAAAGCCTACCTGGTCAGCGTTCACCAAATGAGGGATGAGGGGTGTCAGTCTATTTACCAGGATTTTCGCATACAATTTGGTGTCAGTGTTGAGGAGGGATATGGGTCGGAAATTCTGGGGGTGGGTCGGGTCTTTGCCCGGTTTGGGGAGGGTAACAATCGTTGCACCAAGCATTTCCTTGGGGATAACTCCAGTCAAACGGATGTGCTCCAAAGTGCTATGTAGGTAAGGGAGTAATTCAGAGCTAAATAATTTGTAGTATTGTGTAGAAAGCCCGTCCGGGCCGGGAGCTTTATGTAGGGGCAAGGAACGGATGGCTAGTCTCACTTCTTCTATAGTAATTGGTAAAGTCAAGGAAGTGGCCTGGTCTACAGAGAGGCGGGGTAAGGATATAGATTGTAGAAATTGATTAACGGCGGTAGGGGTGGGGACGGTATGTGCCCCAGTGTTCAAATTGTATAGGGAAGAATAGTAATCCTTGAATTTATTCGCGATGGACTTGGGATCATATAATTTCGCTCCCGACGCATCTTTGATAAGGAAGGGGATCTTGGCTTTGAATGCTCTGGTTTTTAGTCTATGTGCCAAAAGTTTACTGGACTTATTATCCTGCGAATAATATTGGAGTTTTAAGGAGCGCATACGTTTCTCATAGGTGGCAAGGAGGCACTCGTTTAATTGGGACCGTAAGCTACGTAATTTGGACGTGAGATCTGGAGTAACCTCCTTCTTGTTTAGGGATTCGATACGACGGATTTCTAGCATGATTTCTGAAAATTTTTTGTCCCTCTCTTTTTTGAAGCGGCTACCCAATTTAATAAAGATGCCACGTATGTATGCTTTATGAGCATTCCACAAAATCGCCGGATCATTCACCGAGCCAGCATTCAGGTTAAAGTATTCAGAGACCTCCTTAACAAACAGCGGCTTATACTGTGAGTGGGCCATGAGATATTCGTTATTTCTCCATTGTGGAGAAGGGGGGGATTCAAATTTTTCCTTGATGGAAAGGGAGATGGGGGCGTGGTCGGACCATGTGATGACCCCTATGGAAGCAGAGATGGAGCACGGTAGAAGCGACCTAGAGACCAGAAATAGGTCGATTCTAGAGTACGACCCATGTCTAGGCGAAAAGAAGGTATAGTCCTTCTCGGATCCATGTAGAATCCTCTAAATGTCGTACAAGTCATGTTGATTGATAGTTTTTGCTAAGAAGTGGGTCCGCCATGTAGCCATGGAAGTGGTGTCCCATTGGCAATCATGTACGGCATTGAAATCCCCACATAAAATCAGGTGGCCCTGTCTAATTTTATCTACTCTCTTCAGCAGTTTTTTAAAAAAGGACAGCTGATGTCTATGCGGGGCATAGAGCGCAACAATCGTATACAGTACATTATTAACCTCACATACAAGAATAATGAAGCGTCCCCCTGGGTCTGTAACAACCTCTTTCTTCTGAAACGCCACAGAATCTCTGATTGCCAGAAGCACTCCTCTTTGTTTCTTAGTATAAGGAGCGTGATAAATATACGGAAATTTGGAGTGACGAACTCTATGGGTGTCAGAAGGCAAAAGGTGTGTCTCAGAGCCACAAAAGATATCGGATCGCAGGCCTAAGGCCTCTTTCCACATTGAGGAGCGTTTGAATGGGCTGTTTAAGCCCTTCACATTCAGTGATGTTAGATTAAGCGGCATTGGGAATGTAGAGGATGCTTAAAGGATAGCTTCCTTGGTCACTAGAGAAGACCTGGATTTGCTTCACATGAACTGCCCAGGTATACACTGGGCCAAATGTACTAACACATGGAATCTGGAGGAGACACGTCAATAGATGGTGGAGGCATAAAGAACGAACAGAACGTGTAAAACAAGTAGAAACCAAACATCTCGAATATGCGAGAGAAGTAATAACAATAAGCAACCAGTATGACTGGAAGCCAGTATTCCTGTGGGGGAAACAACCTACCATAGGAAGTCCTAGGTGGCAAATACAGTTTACCTCAAATACTAAGTATAAGTATACATGCCCTCAACAAAACCTCAACGCGGTCTGGAGGAAGATTTCCATTCATTGGACAGGTGACGCTTCCTCTCAGCGGGTGGTGAGCGATAATCTTCCAGAAGGTTAATTCCCCAGGATTGTAGTAGACGGGATCCTTCAGTGACGGAGGACACAACATGGAATTTCCCGTTCCTGTTAATCAACAACTTTACTGGGAAACCCCATCTATAAGCGATGCCACTGTCCCGTAGGGTCGACGTGATGTGAAATAGTTGGCGTCTCAAACAAAGCGTAGTGGCAGACAGGTCCGCGAACATCTTGATCTGGGAGAACGGGGATGGTAAAGCTTTCAGAGCTCGAGCCGCAGCCATTGCTTTCTCTTTTATATGAAAAAAATGAATGCGAGCAAGCACATCTCTAGGCGCCAATTCCGGGGCACCCTTGGGTTTGACCACTCTGTGTGCCCGGTCAATCACCAAATCATGCGGTTCAGAGGCAGGGAGCAATTTTTTCAGCAGCTCCTGCAAGTAGGAGGACAGGTCGGCAGATGGGACATCCTCAGCAATTCCCCTGAACTTAATGTTATTTCGTCTGGACCTGTCCTCCAGGTCAGTGACCTTGGCTCTCAGAGCCTCAACTTCTGCCACCAATTCGTAGTGGGAGTCCACCAGTTGGTTATGGGATCCAGCATATTCTCCCATCTTTGTCTCGATATGGTCAACTCTCCCTGTAACATCTTGCAGCTGCGCTTGTAGGGGAGCACAAGTTGTCCTTGTACAAGGATTGGGCAAAGGCCAACAGCATGTGCTTGATTAAGGCACCGGAGGCCGGTTCATCCGTCGCCCCTATGGCTGCCAGTGAGCCCGCCAACGTGGCAGGGAGTAGAGGCACATTGGGGTTGGGCAAGGAGCAGGTCCCGCTAGCAATGGCGGGTGAGGCGCTCCGAGAGGCGGGAAATGATGGCGATGTTGGTGGTTCGCTAAGAAGGGCGCCAATCGACTCACTGCTACTCTAGTGCGTGGAGCCGTTTGTACCGGTGCAGGTAAGCTGGGACGTGTCAGGCATTTTCATAGGTATATATATTGATACCGACCCATGTCTAGGCGAAAAGAAGGTATAGTCCTTCTCGGATCCATGTAGAATCCTCTAAATGTCGTACAAGTCATGTTGATTGATAGTTTTTGCTAAGAAGTGGAGTACGTAAGTAGCCATGGAAGTGGTGTCCCATTGGCAATCATGTACGGCATTGAAATCCCCACATAAAATCAGGTGGCCCTGTCTAATTTTATCTACTCTCTTCAGCAGTTTTTTAAAAAAGGACAGCTGATGTCTATGCGGGGCATAGAGCGCAACAATCGTATACAGTACATTATTAACCTCACATACAAGAATAATGAAGCGTCCCCCTGGGTCTGTAACAACCTCTTTCTTCTGAAACGCCACAGAATCTCTGATTGGCAGGGAGTAGAGGCACATTGGGGTTGGGCAAGGAGCAGGTCCCGCTAGCAATGGCGGGTGAGGCGCTCCGAGAGGCGGGAAATGATGGCGATGTTGGTGGTTCGCTAAGAAGGGCGCCAATCGACTCACTGCTACTCTAGTGCGTGGAGCCGTTTGTACCGGTGCAGGTAAGCTGGGACGTGTCAGGCATTTTCATAGGTATATATATTGATACCGACCCATGTCTAGGCGAAAAGAAGGTATAGTCCTTCTCGGATCCATGTAGAATCCTCTAAATGTCGTACAAGTCATGTTGATTGATAGTTTTTGCTAAGAAGTGGAGTACGTAAGTAGCCATGGAAGTGGTGTCCCATTGGCAATCATGTACGGCATTGAAATCCCCACATAAAATCAGGTGGCCCTGTCTAATTTTATCTACTCTCTTCAGCAGTTTTTTAAAAAAGGACAGCTGATGTCTATGCGGGGCATAGAGCGCAACAATCGTATACAGTACATTATTAACCTCACATACAAGAATAATGAAGCGTCCCCCTGGGTCTGTAACAACCTCTTTCTTCTGAAACGCCACAGAATCTCTGATTGGCAGGGAGTAGAGGCACATTGGGGTTGGGCAAGGAGCAGGTCCCGCTAGCAATGGCGGGTGAGGCGCTCCGAGAGGCGGGAAATGATGGCGATGTTGGTGGTTCGCTAAGAAGGGCGCCAATCGACTCACTGCTACTCTAGTGCGTGGAGCCGTTTGTACCGGTGCAGGTAAGCTGGGACGTGTCAGGCATTTTCATAGGTATATATATTGATACCTAATCATATTATATTCAAAATAGATGCTCATTGTCTTTAAGAGACAGGCTGAACCAAAGTTTTCATACACAGCTGAAACAGGCCAAGATTTGAAGGCACACAGAGTTCAGTCTGTGTAAGAGTTTATTCTGAATACAAAGAACATTGTATTTTAAAAAGTTATTGCCACAGATGTGGGCTTATCTGTTAAGAATACACTGGATTCTCCAGACATGTCCGTCTGAAGAGAACAAGGCCCATTCATATCATTATGGTCCATAGATCAACAGTGGGAGAAACATTCAGAGATCTGTCAAGGTCTGTCTTTAGTTGTTTCAAAGTTGTCTTAACTAATCCTTATCTCTGATTTACGACGACGAAGGTCAAATGTATATAATACATATAATACAAAAGTGCCCTAGTTAACTCTTCATGGTATGGTGTTAATAGCTTGCACAACAGTGCCACCCGGAGACAGATATCAATATCGTTACACCATCCTCCATAGTTGCATTATGGGTAAACATGATCTCATAGGATCTTATTACATATGTTTACACCCCCTCAATTGATTGGAGAATACTAATCCAGGGGGTGGTAATGTTAGATTACAAGGGAAATAATTACCCTAGGTAGAATAGCATCAGGAGGGCATGAGAGAGAGGGGAGAAAAGAGAGAGGCAAGAACGAGGAAAGCAAGGAACATTCCAGGAGCCAACACCCAAGATGAAAGCCATGGTGATGGACCATCCAGCTTTCCTAGGAGCAGAAGTGAGATTCCTGCTAGGACTTGGTAAGAAACACAAAGAGTGATGTTTCATTTATTAAGACTATTTAGATAATGTGGGTGAAATCATAGCATCTATGTTGGCGAACATATTAATTTATTTATCATCTCTTTATATGAGATGTAGTCTTAGATATAGAATAATTGTGAGGCTTCATTCTACCTGCAGAAGAATCAAGTTTCATAATTTATCAGAGTATTAAATGATTGCATACATATATGCATAGATATAGATATATTGATAGTAGCATTCTTCGCCAAGCTAGAGGTGAGGTCTGTGAAAGGACCCGTCGGAGGTGGTGTCCAGGTTCTCAGCTGCAGTCAGCGTCGAAGGTGCGGTTTGTGAGGCTGATGAAGGCGCGCCATTCGCCATGTGCGAGTCGTCAGCGTCTTTGTCTTTATCAAAGTAAAAGTCCAGGTTGCCTCTGGACCTAGTCGATTTCTTCCCTCTGGTCATTCTTGAGGTGAAGCCCGATCCGTGGGTGCCGTGAGAGGGTTTGAAGAGGGTGATATGCAGCACAGCGAGAGAGGTAAAGTCAGAGCTCCACTAACGTGCGGCCATGCAGGTCAGCGGCTAGCCACGCCCCCCGAAACTAATAGAATTTATGACCATAACATAAAGAATTGTTTTTAATATTTTTCTAGGGATTTTTATATCTGTGAGGGAAATACTAAAAAAAAATCCCCACAATGTAACTAGAATTATTCATTTTCGCCCTCCGCCATCATTGCTTTTGTGCTTGTCATTTGGGTAAACACAGATAATAAACCTTTGGACTTTTGCATGAGGGCAATAAAATAACTTTATTAGAATATTGAGTATGAGCTGCTGCTGGTATATGTGTTTGACGGGGTTTCAATTCTGGCCACCTGTGGGTATTTTTTGGGGGGAGGCAACCTTTCCTCAGAGACTATGAGGTAGATTTATCAAAACTGATACAAAGGGAAACTGGCTTAGTTGCCCATAGAAACCATTCAGATTCCACCTTTTCATTTTCACAGCTCCTTTAGTTGCTATGGGCAACTAAACCAGTTTTCCTTTGCACCAGTTTTGCTATTTATATGTCCCTCATTTTGACCTGGGAAATATAAATGCATTTATAAATTTATTAGGCAGCTCCAGAAACTGTCTGTCCTACTTGTTAGGCATCAACTTATCTATTTTTTACTATTTAGTACAATTTGGACCTTAACCCCTTACCCTGGGTTCACACCTGAGCGTTTCTGAGACGCGCGTATTACAGCGCGTTTTTGCAAATAGGAAACGCGCGTTAGTGACTCTGGAGACCAAATGAAAAAGGCATATCTACACTTTAACGCGTGTTAAACGCGCGTTTTACGCGCGTTTTCATTGAAGTCTATGGGTGCAAACGCGAGACTAAACGCCCCAAAGAAGCTCAAGAACTTCTTTGAGCGTAGGGCGTTTTACAGCGCATTCAAATGCGCTGTAAAACGCTCAGGTGAGAACCATGCCCATAGGGAAACATGAGTTTTCTCCTGTTGAGAAAACTCATGTTCGAACGCGCTGTAAAATGCGCAAGTGTGAACTGAGGGTTAAGGACCTTGCCATTTTTCACCTTTGACGTGTTATTGTATGTGGTAATAACTTTGTAATGCTTTTACTTATCCAAACCATTCTGAGATTGTTTTCTTGCGATATATTGTTCTTCATCATAGTGGAAAATTTAGGTCAATATAATTCACCTTTATTTATTAAAAAATCCAAAATTTACAGAAAATTTGTGTTCCACAAGAATTAAAGGAAAAAGGAGATGACATTTTTAAATTTCACTTTTTTTTCCATTTTAATCCATTTTTTCCTGTAACACAGCAAGGGTTACCAGCCAAAGAAAACTCAATATTTATTACCCTGATTCTGCAATTTACAGAAACACCCTAAATGTAGTTGTAAACCTCATGTGTGGGCGCATGGGAGGACGCAGAAGAAAAGGAGCCCCAAATTGGTTTTGGAGGGCAGATTTCACTGGGATGATTTTTGTTGCCATTTGACATTTAAAGACCCCCATGCATCCCTAGAGTAGAAAATCCAAAAAAGTGACCCTATTTTGGAAATTACAGGATAAGGTGATTTATTGTTACTATTTTGGGGTACATAGGATTTTTAATTGCTTTATATTACACTTTTTGTGAGGCAAGATAACAAAAAAAGGCTGTTCTGGTACAGTTTTTCTTTTGTTTTTTATGGTGTTCACCTAACAGGTTAGATCATGTGCTATTTTTATAAAGCAGGTTGTTACGGATGCATACATATCAAATATGTCTACTTTTATTTTGTTTCAGTTTTCTATAATAAAGCATTCATTTTTTTGGCTGGATGGGGTGTTTGGGTGGCAGCTCTGGAAGTGGTGGGAGGTCTGATAGGTATGTGGGGGTGGGAGATCCGGGAGGGGGGGGCCCATAAAATGTTTTTGTTATGGGGCCCAGTCATTTCTACCTACGCCCTGAGGGGCTCTCTTCCAACTCACAGACTTTTACTAAAGAAATTAAACTTATAGTGCTTTGTGAGGATTTGAACCCCAGCCCTTCTAAATGGCAGGTAGAAACTGTACCTCTTGGTCAGAGATCATCAGCTTTTGGCACTCCAGCTGTTCTAAAACTACAACTCCCAGAATCCTCCTTTCGCTTATATGGGAGTTGCAAGAACAGTCGAGTAAGTATATATGCTGGGAGTTGTAGTTTCACAACAGCTGGAATGCCAAAGGTTGCTGATCCATGCTCTAGGATATAGCTCTGCTATGTTGAGAAATATTGAGCCTTTTTATTTTTGCTATTTACCAATTACAACAAAACGTCGTCATAAAAGGCAGAAAGATGCTCAAAACCCCATATGCTGTTGCGCATATATAATCGGTGGAGCAAATTCTGCACATGTGATCCGTTGCTAACAGCAATCCCCAGCAAAAATGCATACAATGGAGGATGCCGGCAGCGGACCAGATGTACCACAGAAACATCCTACACGGGGAGCCAAATGTGTGGATGTAGTTGGCTATATAAAGCAAATATTTACAAAGAAAAAATGGTGCACTACAATGGAAAATGCAATTGACAATACAGTATATGGCTAAACCCTCACGCTGATATTAAAATGACTTTTATATCAAGAACATACCAGAGCCCACGCACCCCCTCAAGGTCTCTCAAAGTGGCATGGGACCTAACGCTAACCTATCTATGCCATATGAGCAATTACGGAGAGGGGCATAGAGTCTGACACACAGCCAACCACTCCCAGTTGCCTCCAGCGTTAAATCACACATACACTGGGAGGAGGGAGAAGGCTGTGAAGTCCCACCTATCACCGGCTCATTTGACGCAGGCCACACAGATGCACCTAAATACATTAAATCAAAATCAAGGCATGCATGTAAAGACAAAATAACGTGCTCATAAAAGACAGAAAGATGCTCAAAATCCCATAGGCATTGATAGGTTAGTGTTAGGTCCCGTGCCACTTTGAGAGACCTTGATGGGATGCGCAGGCTCCGGTATGTTCTTGATATAAGAATATATTGGCGAAAGTCTCATTTTAATATCAGTGTGAGGGTTTAGCATTTTCCATTGTAGTGCACCATTTTTTCTTTGTAAATATTTACCAATGACCATAAATAATGTTTTCAGTGTATTGTACAAGTTATTAAGATTACAGGCATACTAATATTGTTTTGTGATATTTAAAGGGGTTGCCCACTTTCAGGCTACTGTTGATCAATGTATTTGTGAGATGATTATATGGCACTAACTAATATAACCTTTGTTGAAACTCTGCTACATTTTCTATATTTCATAAGGTATACTGCTTGGTTTACAAAGTAATTGTGCTGTTCGCACAGAGGTCCTGTCCATAAAATGGCCGTTGATGGAGGATCATGTGCAAATCACCTTCTGCTGATGATTGACTGCTATGTACACTCTTAGGGCTCATACACACGACTGTATTTTTTTTCCGTTTCCATTTCAGTTTTTTTGCAGCCCGTATGCGGAACCATTCACTTCAATCGGTTCGCAAAAAAACCCCCGGAAATTACCCCGTGTGCATTCAGTTTCCGTATGTTCGCAAGTCCATTCCGCAAAAAAAATAGAACACGTCCTATTCTTGTCCGTTTTGTGGACAAGGACAGGCATTGTTACAATGGATCCGCAAAAAAATGAGTGCAACGCAGATGTCAACTGTTTTTTTTTTTCGCGGATACGTGTTTTGTGGACTAAAAAATACATTAAGGTCGTGTGTATGAGCCCTTAGGATACAGCCACACAGTCTGCAAGCAGTTTTGGAATCCAAAGCCAGGTTTGATTTCAAAAGGACGGTGTTATATCTGCCACCTAATACTTTCTTTCCTTTTATGGTCCACTTCCAATTTAGTCTTTCAAAACTCAGAGAAAGCTGTCAGTTTGTAGCCCCACCCCCCAAGTAATGCCTTATTCACTGCACAGTACCACTTCTCTTGTCCTGTATACTGGGTGTAATTCTCAGTATCTGCTCTTATTCTGTATATATGGACACTGCACAGTACCACTTCTCTTGTCCTGTATACTGGGTGTAATTCTCAGTATTTGCTCTTATTCTGTATATATGGACACTGCACAGTACCACTTCTCCTGTCCTGTATACTGGGTGTAATTCTCAGTATCTGCTCTTATTCTGTATATATGGACACTGCACAGTACCACTTCTCCTGTCCTGTATACTGGGTGTAATCCTCAGTATCTGCTCGTATTCTGTATATATGGTGTGGGGAGTCGCTCTGGTAGATAGCGGTGCAGGTGCAGTACAGAGGCAAACAAGGAGTCCAGAAAGTGCAATAACCAGTGTTTTATTCACACTTTGCACAAAATAAACAATAAACAGTCTCTTGGTGTTAGTTCACACACATAAGAAATCATGAGGAAAAACAAGACAGTCCAAAACAGGCTCCAGTCACCTGGGAGGTTTTAGGTGCAGGTTCGCACCTAGCTGTCAGTCCAGCCGCAAGGCGATCGACCTCATGCTTCCAGGCCGTCTGCACTCCTCCTTGCTTGGGCTCTTGCTTCCAGCGTGAACTCCACACAGCACAGAATGGATCAGAACTCCCAAACTCAGATGATTCCACAGCCTAACACCAGCTCCAGGATAATCACCCCTCAGCTGCTGAGGAGGCTGCCTTTTAAAGGCCCGGATAAAGTCCGGCCTGGACCGTGGGGAGTAGGCACCCACCCAACTTTTTGCCTACTCCCAGTAAGAGCCGGCCCGGTTTGGCTTTGCAGCCAAACTAACTAACAATGTCAAGCAGCACTAGCTGCTGCTGACACAAAAACCCGGCTCTTACCTCACCGAGGCCAGGAACCTCGGTGACACATACCTCCCGTCGACAACGGTACCTTGCACCTTACCACATACCCCCCTTTGTTCAACCCTGAGGGGGTGAACACATGTGAGGCAGTGGACGCGGGACAGGGCATCTGCGTTACCCTGCAAGCGGCCTGCCCTGTGTTCCACCGAAAATTTGAAATTTTGCAAGGACAGGAACCACCTGGTGACCCGAGCATTCCTCTCCTTGGCCTGGCTCATCCACTTGAGAGGGGAATGGTCGGTCACCAGACGGAACCTCCTCCCTAACAGGTAATAGCGGAGAGATTCGAGTGCCCACTTGATAGCCAGGCACTCCCTCTCCACTATACTATACCTGGTCTCGGCTGGGGTGAGTTTACGGCTCAGGAAGACAACGGGATGTTCTTCCCCATTGACCTCCTGAGACAGTACTGCACCGAGACCTACCTCCGAGGCATCCGTCTGAACGACGAACTCCCTGTTGAAGTCGGGTGTCACCAAAACCGGGGACCCACACAGGACCGACTTCAACGCGGAGAAAGCCTCCTCCGCCTTCTCATTCCAGCTAACCTTCCCGACTTCCGCCCCTTCAACAGGTCTGTCAACGGCGCTGCTATTGTGGCAAAGTGGGGCACAAACCGCATGTAGTACCCTACAATTCCCAGGAAGGACTTTACCTGCCTGGTGGTGACCGGTCGGGGCCAGTTACGAATGGCCTCTACCTTAGTTACCTGCGGCTTGATGACTCCGCGCCCAATAACATATCCCAGATATTTGGTCTCTTCCAACCCAATCGCACACTTCTTTGGATTGGCGGTTAGACCAGCTTTCCTCAGGGCATCTACTACCGCCTGCACTTTGGGCAAATGGCTTTCCCAGTCGGTGCTGTGGATGATTACATCATCTAAGTAGGCCGAGGCGTACCGACGATGAGGTCGCAGCACAATATCCATTAACCTTTGGAAGGTGGCGGGGCGCCATGCAGGCCAAAGGGTAACACCTTGTAATGATACAGGCCCTGCGGGTAACAAAGCGTTTTTTCCTTGGCCGCCTCCGTTAAGGGTACTTGCCAGTATCCTTTAGTGAGGTCTAGCACAGAAAAATAACGGGCTTGCCCTAGATTCTCAACAAGCTCGTCTACCCGGGGCATGGGATACGCATCGAACTTGGACACTTCATTTAATTTGCGAAAATCGTTGCAGAACCGCAACGTCCCATCCGGCTTGGGTATTAGAACTATGGGACTGGCCCACTCACTTTTCGATTCCTCAATGACATCGAGCTTCAACATTAATTGCACTTCCTCCGCGATGGCCCGTCGCCGAGCCTCGGGTACCCGGTATGGTTTTAACCGGATTTTGGCCTGAGGCTCAGTGACGATGTCATGTTGGATGAGAGACGTGCGGCCAGGGAGGTCCGAGAACACATCCGTGTTCCGACTGATGAACTCCCTGACTTCCTGAACTTGTTTGGAAGACAGGCTGTCTGCAATTTTTACCGTGGCTACCGCTTCGCAGGCCTCGAACTGTGGGGCTGGACCCTTGTCACCTAGAAGCCCTGGCCGGGGGCTGTTGTCGTCGGCCGTGTCCCTGTCTTTCCACGGCTTCAGTAAATTCACGTGGTACACCTGCTCCGGCTTGCGCCGCCTGGCTGGTGTACTTTGTAATTTACTTCCCCTACCTTCTCGATAACCTCATAGGGGCCCTGCCACCTAGCTAGGAACTTGCTGTCAAGGGTGGGCACCAGAACCAAAACCCGATCTCCCGGGTTGAAGTTCCGTACCCGAGCCTGACGATTATACACCCTACTCTGGGCTTGTTGCGCTGCCTCCATATGCTCCCGGACCAGCGGCAACACCCTTTCCATCCGGTCCTGCATCTGGGTGACATACTCAATGACACTTTTGTGGGGGACAGGCTGTTGTTCCCACGCTTCCTTGGCGATATCCAACAGGCCCCGAGGGTGTCTGCCATAAAGCAGTTCGAAGGGCGAGAACCCAGTAGAGGCCTGGGGCACCTCTCGCACGGCGAACATGAGATAGGGCAGAAGCAGGTCCCAGTCCTTCCCATCTCTGGACACCACCCTTTTAACATATTTTTAGAGTTTGGTTAAACCTTTCGACAAGACCGTCTGTTTGCGGATGGTAAACGGACGTCCTTAACTGCTTTATACGCAACAATTTACACAGTTCCCTCATAACTTTGGACATAAAAGGGGTCCCTTGGTCGGTCAGAATCTCTTTTGGCAGGCCCACACGGGAAAACATTTCCATTAACTCTTTTGCAATGAGCTTAGCCGAGGTATGTCGCAGAGGCACCGCCTCTGGATATCGAGTAGCATAGTCCAGAATCACCAGGATATGTTGGTGACCCCTAGCAGACTTCGGTACGGGTCCAACCAGATCCATGGCAATACGCTCAAATGGGACCTCAATTATTGGGAGAGGGACCAGGGGACTTCTGTAATGCGGCTGGGGGCTATTTACCTGACAGGTCGGACAGGACTTACAGAACTCCTCTACTTCCTTAAACAAACCGGGCCAGTAAAATCGCTGTAGTACGCGGTCCTGCGTTTTCTGCCACCCCATGTGTCCCCCAAGAACATGTTGGTGGGCAAGCTCCATAACAAGCTTGCGATATGCGGTGGGCACCACCAACTGTTCAACGGGCTCACCTCGGATTTGGTTCACCCGATACAACATATCCTGAAGAACAATAAATCGTGGGAACATTAATTCAGCCCCAGGTTTCTGGGGTTTACCGTCAATCATTACAACACTTTCCCAGGCCCTGGTTAGGGTTTGGTCCCGGTGTTGTGCGGTCCCAAAATTTTCCCCGGAGACATTGAGGTCTGCCAACTCAGGTCCCGGTGGCAAGTCCTCCGTGTCTCCCACCATTACCCTCAGTGGGGTTGCCTCCCCCTCTACCGCTGGAGCAGTGGTCACCCCTACCGCTGGCCCTTCAGATTCGGGCTCCCAGGGTTCTGGCCTTCCAGTGGTATCAGGCCACTCTACTAGGGTTACCCCTGTCTCGGGTCCCTCAGATACCTTTATTGCCGGCCACAGCGCCGGAAAACCTGGGAAGTCCCTCCCAAGTATCAGTTCGTGTGGGAGTTTAGTAGCGACAGCCACCTCGTGGGTCCACTTACCAGCCGCTGTGGACAAAGTCACTAGTGCAGTGGGGTAGTCTTTTAGGTCTCCGTGGATGCACAGGACCCCGATTTTACGGCCGGTATACTCCGCAGGCCGTACCAGGGCAGCCCTTACCAGGAGACTAGACTCCCGGAGTCCAGCAGGGCCACCGCCAGAGAAT
The DNA here is from genome assembly GCA_033119425.1 of Bufotes viridis. Lineage (NCBI taxonomy): Eukaryota > Metazoa > Chordata > Amphibia > Anura > Bufonidae > Bufotes > Bufotes viridis. The sequence goes on along the minus strand of CM065590.1, from coordinate 417,536,656 downwards.
CTCCCACCTCTACCTGACACAGGTGGTTATTGTCCTGCACCTCACGGGTGCCAGTTGCACACAGCTTCCGTGCATACAGGGAGTGGCGATAGCCGTAGTTCCCTTCCATCGGCTCACCCCGATGCGGACAGTCGGCCCTGATGTGGCCTGGCTCCTGACACCTCCAGCATACCACGGGAGGCGGATCCGCAGGGGTACATTCCGTGCAGGCCTCTCTGTCGCCGGACGTCGGAACTGGGGTGGAGGCCTCCGGGGTTTGACTGACCCCTTCCCAGCAAGACTCCCCTGCAGGTTTCTGGTGGCCTCGTAACGCTCCACCAGGTCGACCATCTCCAGGGCACATACCGGAGACGCCTGGCCGACCCAGTGCTGGAGGGGATAAGGCAGGGCCCTCCAAAAGATGTCGGCCAGCAGACGGTCCAGCATAGCAGCCGGACTTAGAACCTCAGGCTGCAGCCACTTTTGCAACCTGTGCAGCAACTCATAGTACTGCGGCCTGGCGGGTTCAGCCGCTTTAAAGTCCCACTGGTGGACCCGCTGAGCCCGGACCAACACGTTTACCCCCAGTCTGGCCAGGATCTCCCCCTTCACCGTGGGGTAATCAGCAGCCTGGTCATCTGATAGGTCAAAAAAACCTGCTGGGGTCCGGATGCCAGGAACGGAGCGACCACCTCGGCCCACTGGTCACGGGGTAACTTCTCCCTCACGGCTACCTTCTCAAAGACCGCCAGATAGGTCTCAGCATCATCCTCGGGGGTCATCTTGGGAATCGCTGCACGGACCGCTTTCCGGGCATCATGGTCGTGGTGGGACGCTCCTGCAGCTTGTAAGGCCATCACCTGCTGTAGTAGTAGCTGGTTGGTCTCCTGCTGCTGCTTGTTGGCCTCCCGCTGCTGCAAGTTAGCCTCCACAAGGGCTTTTACAACCGCCTCCATTTTGTCCGGGAACACAGGCTGCAACTTTGCCGGCCTAATATAGGACATCCAGTCGTGCCCAGCAAAAACAAAAATTTTCGGCGTTCACGCCAGCCTCACTGCGCATGCCCGCATCCGACACCAAATGTGGGGAGTCGCTCTGGTAGATAGCGGTGCGGGTGCAGTACAGAGGCAAACAAGGAGTCCAGAAAGTGCAATAACCAGTGTTTTATTCACACTTTGCACAAAATAAACAATAAACAGTCTCTTGGTGTTAGTTCACACACATAAGAAATCATGAGGAAAAACAAGACAGTCCAAAACAGGCTCCAGTCACCTGGGAGGTTTTAGGTGCAGGTTCGCACCTGGCTGTCAGTCCAGCCGCAAGGCGATCGACCTCATGCTTCCAGGCCGTCTGCACTCCTCCTTGCTTGGGCTCTTGCTTCCAGCGTGAACTCCACACAGCACAGAATGGATCAGAACTCCCAAACTCAGATGATTCCACAGCCTAACACCAGCTCCAGGATAATCACCCCCTCAGCTGCTGAGGAGGCTGCCTTTTAAAGGCCCGGATAAAGTCCGGCCTGGACCGTGGGGAGTAGGCACCCACCCAACTCTTTGCCTACTCCCAGTAAGAGCCGGCCCGGATTGGCTTTGCAGCCAAACTAACTAACAATGTCAAGCAGCACTAGCTGCTGCTGACACAAAAAACCCGGCTCTTACCTCACCGAGGCCAGGAACCTCGGTGACACATACCTCCCGTCGACAACGGTACCTTGCACCTTACCACAATGGACACTGCACAGTACCACTTCTCTTGTCCTGTATACTGGGTGTAATTCTCAGTATCTGCTCTTATTCTGTATATATGGACACTGCACAGTACCACTTCTCCTGTCCTGTATACTGGGTGTAATTCTCAGTATCTGCTCTTATTCTGTATATATGGACACTGCACAGTACCACTTCTCCTGTCCTGTATACTGGGTGTAATTCTCAGTATCTGCTCTTATTCTGTATATATGGACACTGCACAGTACCACTTCTCCTGTCCTGTATACTGGGTGTAATTCTCAGTATCTGCTCTTATTCTGTATATATGGACACTGCACAGTACCACTTCTCTTGTCCTGTATACGGGGAGTAATTCTCAGTATCTGCTCTTATTCTGTATATATGGACACTGCACAGAACCACTTCTCTTGTCCTGTATACTGGATGTAATTCTCAGTATCTGCTCTTATTCTGTATATATGGACACTGCACAGTACCACTTCTCTTGTCCTGTATACTGGGTGTAATACTCAGTATCTGCTTGTATTCTGTATATATGGACACTGCACAGTACCACTTCTCTTGTCCTGTATACTGGGTGTAATTCTCAGTATCTGCTCTTATTCTGTATATATGGACACTGCACAGTACCACTTCTCTTGTCCTGTATACTGGGTGTAATTATCAGTATCTGCTCTTATTCTGTATATACGGACACTGCACAGTACCACTTCTCCTGTCCTGAATACTGGGTGTAATTCTCAGTATCTGCTCTTATTCTGTATATATATATGGGCACTGCACAGTACCACTTCTCTTGTCCTGTATACTGGGTGTATTTCTCAGTATCTGCTCTTATTCTGTATATATGGACACTGCACAGTACCACTTCTCTTGTCATGTATACTGGGTGTAATTATCAGTATCTGCTCTTATTCTGTATATACGGACACTGCACAGTACCACTTCTCCTGTCCTGAATACTGGGTATAATTCTCAGTATCTGCTCTTATTCTGTATATATATATGGACACTGCACAGTACCACTTCTCCTGTCCTGTATACTGGGTGTAATTCTCAGTATATGCCCTTATTCTGTATATATGGACACTGCACAGTACCACTTCTCCTGTCCTGTATACTGGGTGTAATTCTCAGTATCTGCTCTTATTCTGTATATATGGACACTGCACAGTACCACTTCTCCTGTCCTGTGTACTGGGTGTAATTCTCAGTATATGCCCTTATTCTGTATATATGGACACTGCACAGTACCACTTCCCCTGTCCTGTATACTGGGTGTAATTCTCAGTATCTGCTCTTATTCTGTATATATGGACACTGCACAGTACCACTTCTCCTGTCCTGTATACTGGGTGTAATTCTCAGTATCTGCTCTTATTCTGTATATATGGACACTGCACAGTACCACTTCTCCTGTCCTGTATACTGGGTGTAATTCTCAGTATCTGCTCTGTATTCTGTATATATAGACACTGCACAGTACCACTTCTCCTGTCCTGTATACTGGGTGTAATTCTCAGTATCTGATCTTATTCTGTATATATGGACACTGCACAGTACCACTTCTCCTATCCTGTATACTGGGTGTAATTCTCAGTATCTGATCCTATTCTGTATATATGGACACTGCACAGTACCACTTCTCCTGTCCTGTATACTGGGTGTAATTTTCAGTATCTGCTCTTATTCTGTATATATGGACACTGCACAGTACCACTTCTCCTGTCCTGTATACTGGGTGTAATTCTCAGTATCTGCTCTTATTCTGTATATATGGACACTGCACAGTGCCACTTCTCTTGTCCTGTATACTGGGTGTAATTCTCAGTATCTGCTCTTATTCTGTATATATGGACACTGCACAGTACCACTTCTCTTGTCCTGTATAC